>SNQJ01S0147021.1:5159-26111 GCA_010110895.2 Picea sitchensis | reverse complement strand
AACGCCGAACCCCGATCCTCCGGTTTGACTTTTCTATCGGGACTTCCCCCGATAGTCTGGATCTCCGCCACGTATCCCGGCTGATGGACGACCCTGATCCAATCTCGCGATGTCGGAGTTTCTGATACCCCGATGACATAAATTCTCTGTCAACTCAAAACCCCGGTAGCCGATATACCGATGGGTCGCTCGATCCCCGCCACACGTCTCCACAAACGGATGGTCCAGATCCACTCTCGCTATTTCGAGACTTGAAATGTCCCGACTTTCTCGACCTCGAGAACTCCGATATCCCGAGTGCCGATTCTCTGCTATGATGACAGCCGGCCCACAAATGGCACTTCCCTCCTTTCGGGGTTTCAGACTTCGAAGTTTCGAAACGCATGGACTTCTTTCCCACAGAATCCCCGATATGTCGATGGACTCTCTTGATCTCGCTACGTGTCCCCTAATAGATGGACGACTCAGGTTTGTATCGGGGTTTTCACTGTGAACTTACCCGATCTCCTGTCCACGGGATTTTCGATATCCCGATTAGTTGCTCCTGTCAGGACTTTCACCTCGATTTTCCACGAAAGCTTATCCTCCATGCCATTCTCGACAGATCTAATGGCTGTCGGGTTCTTCACTCCAGATCTGACGGTTCAGATCCGTCCTTCTTGTGCACTCCTCCTGCTCCTTCTTGGACGTGGGAAATCCGACGGTCCAGATCTCTTCGATCGATCCGACGGCTGCTATGCTCCCTCCTGAGCTTCTACGCTTTCTTCCAGTGCTTGGAAGAATTACAAGTTCTCAAAGGCCTCGACCTTTGTCTTCCTTCTCCTCTGCGAACTCCTTTACTTTGAGTTCTCGCCTTCACGTATGAAAACGTTTCTCTCTTGAGCTTCTCAACACCCAGACCCCTAAGGGATTTTATCCTTCTTTCTTCTCCCATAGATGGAGAATACTTGGATGCCCTCCTGGCTATCCTCTGCCTCAAGCAACTTCTTGCTGAGCCTTCAGGGTGTTCAACAACCCTGTGAAGATCCCTCAGTGGATTCTTCCCTCAAATTCCAGAACTCAAAGAGTTCTCTTTTCTTCTGTCTGCACACTTACTCAATGCCCTCCTGGCAGAGTATCTTCTCACAGAACATCCAACAGTTCTGTCTTCTGTGCACTCCTTGCACCTGCTCAATGCCCACTTGGCAGAGCTATCATAATTCTCAATGATTCTGGTTCTTCTCGAACTCACAATAGAGTTCCTCTCGATGCACCTCTGTGCCTATGCTCAATGCCCACTTGGCAGAGCTCTACAAAATTCCTCAGTGATTTTGTTTGCAACTGTGTTCTTCTCGCACAGCCTAGCCTCCAAGGTGTTCAACAACCTTGAGGTCTTCCTTGAGTTGTTCATTTCATCTATTGTGCCCGCAACACGTCTTCGTATGAACCCGCAGTGTTCAGAAATGCACCTCTGTGCACGACTATCAGAACCCGCAACGTTCTGTCACACCCTCCTGGTATGAAGCCTCAAAGACTTCTCAAGTTTGAAATAAAGAACTCCTGCAAATGCCCAACATACATCTACAACATAATAGAACACTCACAAACATTCATTCAATACAAAATTTATGCAGGGAAAACTGCTTCTGTCTATATTAAAATGGCAAATGCCTGTTTTTTACAAGGTGTTCCTGAGCACACCCTGTAACAAGGTCTCGACTCCTTCTCTTCTGCTCTCTACTAGCAGATCCTCTTCTCCATGCTAGCTCTACTAACTATTAAAGAGATACAATAGATCTTTTACATGAGGGGGCTCTTCGAGCTCTTTCCTCCAACCTACCTACCCTATTCAATTACATTGAATGGGCTGTCTAGTCCGCTATCCGGATCTAGATCTCCGCCTTACAAACATTAAAGGCCTATCTTATCTACAGCCTGCGCAAAGGCACGTCTTCACGGCTCAACAGCCTAAGCATTTAATTACATTGAATTCAGATTTCAAATGAGGCTGCGCCTCTCTCTTCAACGCGCGATTGAATTCGCTAACGTGGCTGTCTGGCTGGCCGGTTGACGTGGAGAGATGCTCCTGCATCATACTCCTCAGCTGCAAAGTTCATGAGCTCCTTCTCATGAGCTTCCCATCTCTGATGTTGAAATCCTCCTGGATCCCAAATCATCCTCTGGAGCTGTTTATCCGCTCCATTTTTCTGCTGATGCTGCTGCTTTTGCTGCTTCCTCTCTGCCCAGCCTTTCCTTGCTGGCAGTTTCTGCTGACCGAATCATCAGCGTTCTGATCTCCTCGATCACTACATCCAGCTGCTCCAGTGGCTGGTCCTGTTTTTGCAGTCTCCCCAACTGCAATTTTTTTTGGCTCATGGGCAGATCACTGTGATCTCCCATGCCTTCTTCATCAGCTTCCAACTTCACCTGTTGGATGTGCACGCTCTGCACTATCACCCTTCTCTCCAGGGCTTCTATCTGTTCATACAGATCAACCAAACTAATGTTGTCTGTTTCTTCTTCTTCTTCTTCTGTAAACTCCCAGGTTGCAGTCTTTTCAGCTTCTTGGCTGAAAATATTGAGACACTCCTCAGAATGCTCATCTTCTTCTTCGTCTGCTTGGGCAAATTCCAAAGTCTTCTCCAATCCTCCTTCCCTGACAGTCTCAGCTGACTGTTCTTTTGCTGTTGCTGCATCTGCAACCCAGAATTCTGCCTCCTCTTGGGCAAGTGGTAGGAATATCTCGATTCCCCCAATCATCATAAGGCTCCTCAAATCCTCCTCTTCTATCAGCTGCATATGTTGATCTAAATCCATCTCTGAATTTATGAGACCCTCTGATAGTCTCATCTGCTCATCCCTACCCAACTGGCAATGTGGGATCTGTTCACTGCTCTCCTGGCAGATTATGAGATCAACTGATCCCATCTTTATCAGCACTCCTTGCTGATTTGAACTCACCTCCGAGTCCATGAGCCCTTCAGACAGTCTTGTATCCTCATCTCTGTCCACCTGGAAATCTGAGATGCTTCCATTGCCCTCCTGACAGTCTTCGAGATCCCGCAGCGACCTCATTTAGTTGCCCAGTTGGTAATGTGAAATTCCCTGGCTGTCCTCATGACAGTCTCTGAGATCCCGCAGTGATCTCAACTCATTGCCCACCTGGAAATTGGGAATTTCCTTTCTGCCCTCCTAGCAGTTCCTGATATCCCCAGCTGATCCCATTTCATTCTCTTCACCGAGAATTTTCCTAGTCTCTGGTTCACATATCTGAACCATTTCTTCTTCTGGTCCATTGAGGTTTTCAGCATACCTCAACCACCCTCTTAACAGCCTACGCTGTCTTCTAGCCATCAACTCCTTGACTGGCCATTTTGCTTTTACCTTCCTCATGGGCCATTCATATACCCATCTCGGCTTGGCTTTTTGCTGCATCAACAATGCGAGCTTTTCTATTTCTTTCTTTATATCAGCGAGCTCTTCATCTATATCTTTTTGGCTCCATAGCTCTGAGTTTTTCCTCCCAACATACTTACGACCTTCAGTAGCCATATTGATGTCTCTGTTTGCTCTCCTAGCAAACCTACTGCTGTCACTCTGCATCCCTGAGTGTCCCAGCTTCCTCCTACAGTCCTACTGACTGTCTTCTTGATTGCTACCTACCCGCGAACAATCACCACAGAGTCTCCAATGCTCTATTTTCCTTTACCTCTCCCCCTGCTTGAAATATACAAACAAAGTTCTCGCTCTGATACCACTTGATGTAGTGTATCAGAGTGCTCCTTACCTCTTATGCCTCCCTCGTCTGAAATATACAGACAAGAACAGGCTCTGATACCACTTGATGCAGATGCGTTAGCTCGCAAGCACGTCCGCTCATAGGATCGTTCAACCACCAAGTGAGCCGAAGCGGCTCTTTCGATTCCTTCGTGGAATCTCTGCTAAAAACCCAATCCACAGGTCCTGCTCTTTCCCTGTCATGGCCTCTGCACGCGCCTGTGACTTTCCCCCGACTCAGTTTCGGGTTTCGGGGTTTCCTAATCCCTGATGTCAAGAATTCTCTATCCTCTTGAATCCCCGATCTCTGAATCACTGATTTTCCGAACTGACCTTTCTCGCCTTAGCCCCTCCTGGCTATGCCCTAATCCATGTGACCAATTGTCATAAGACCGCAGCCTTATCTCCTGTCGGGGTTTCAGACTTCTTATGTCAAAGCGCATAGACACTTTGTCCTTGGAATCCCCGATATCCCGATATGACGTCAGCTAGGTCCCACAACATAACTTTCGCCTCTGTGCGATTCTAGTGCCTGGATATTTGAAATGGATGATCACATGACACGCGTCCTCCAACAACCGGACGGCTTAGATCAAATCTCGCTATATCGGGACTTTTGATGCTCCGGAAGTCCTGCCCTCAGGATTCGCGAAACGCCGAACCCCGATCCTCCGGTTTCACTTTTCTATCAGGACTTCCCTCGATAGTCTGGATCTCCACCACGTATCCCGACTGCTGGACGACTCTGATCCAATCTCGCGATGTCGGAGTTTCTGATACCCCGATGACATAAATTCTCTGTCAACTCAAAACCCAGTAGCCGATATACCGATGGGTCGCTCGATCCCCGCCACGCGTCTCCACAAATGGACGGTCCAGATCCACTCTCGCTATTTTAAGACTTGAAATGTCCCGACTTTCTCGACCTCGAGAACTCCGATATCCCGAGTGCCGATTCTTCGCTATGCTGACAGCTGGCCCACAAATGGCACTTCCCTCCTTTCGGGGTTTCGAACTTCGAAGTTCCGAAACGCATGGACTTCTTGCCCACAGAATCCCCGATATGCCGATGGACTCTCCTGATCTCGCTACGTGTCCCCTAATAGATGGACGACTCATGTTTGTATCGGGGTTTTCACTGTGAACTTACCCGATCTCCTGTCCATGGGATTTCCGATATCCCGATTAGTTGCTCCCGTCGGGACTTTCACCTCGATTTTCCACGAAGGCTTATCCTCCATGCCATTCTTGACAGATCTAACGACTGTCGGGTTCTTCACTCCAGATCTGACGGTTCAGATCCGTCCTTCTTGTGCGCTCCTCCTGCTCCTTCCTGGATGTGGGAAATCCGACAGTCCAGATCTCTTCGACCGATCCGACGGCTGCTATGCTCCCTCCTGAGCTTCTGCGCTTTCTTCCAGTGCTTGGAAGAATTACAAGTTCTCAAAGGCCTCAACCTTTGTCTTCCTTCTCCTCTGCGAACTCCTTTACTTTGAGTTCTCGCCTTCGCATATGAAAACGTTTGTCTCTCCTGAGCTTCTCAACACCCAGACCCCTAAGGGATTTTATCCTTCTTTCTTCTCCCATAGATGGAGAATACTTGGATGCCCTCCTGGCTATCCTCTGCCTCAAGCAACTTCTTGCTGAGCCTTCAGGGTGTTCAACAACCCTGTGAAGATCCCTCAGTGGATTCTTCCCTCAAATTCCAGAACTCAAAGAGTTCTCTTTTCTTCTGTCTGCACACTTACTCAATGCCCTCTTGGCAGAGTATATTCTCACAGAACATCCAACAGTTCTTTTTTCTGTGCACTCCTTGCACCTGCTCAATGCCCACTGGGAAGAGCTATCAAAATCCTCAATGATTCTGGTTCTTCTCGAACTCACAACATAGTTCCTCTCGATGCACCTCTGTGCCTATGCTCAATGCCCACTTGGCAGAGCTCTACAGAATTCCTCAGTGATTCTGTCTGCAACTGTGTTCTTCTCCCACAGCCTAGCCTCCAAGGTGTTCAACAACCTTGAGGTCTTCCTTGATTTGTTGATTTTAGCTATTGTGTCTGCAACACATCTTCGTCTGAACCCACAGTGTTCAGAAATGCACCTCTGTGCACGGATATCAGAACCCGCAGTGTTCTGTCACACCCTCCTGGTATGAAGCCTCAAAGACTTCTCAAGCATGAAATCAAGAACTCCTGCAAATTCCTAACATACATCTATAGCATAATAGAACACTCACAGACATTCATTCAACACAGAATTTATGCAGGAAAAACTGCTTCTGTCTATATTAAAATGGCAAATGCCTGTTTATTACAAGGTGTTCCTGAGCACGCCCTGTAACAAGGTCTCGGCTCCTTCTCTTCTGCTCTCTACTCGCAGATCCTCTTCTCTATGCTAGCTCTACTAACTACTAAAGAGATACAATAGATCTTTTACATGAGGGGGCTCTTCGAGCTCTTCCCTCCAACCTACCTACCCTATTCAATTACATTGAATGGGCTGTCTAGTCCGCTATCCAGATCTAGATCTCCGCCTTACAAACATTAAAGGCCTATCTTATCTACAGCCTGCGCAAAGGTATGGCTTCACGGCTCAACAACCTAAGCATTTAATTACATTGAATTCAGATTTCAAATGAGCTGGGCCTCTCTCTTCAACTTGCGATTTGAATTCGCTAACGTGGCTGTCTGGCTGGACGGTTGACGTGGAGAGATGCTCTTGCATCAGATTACAATGACATATTCCTTGGTTTACGCTACAGTTGATTGTGTGTTGTCTGTGAGCAGTAACCATGTTTCTTCTCCCCCTCATTTTTATCATTTTTTTCTCGACACAAACCCCTCGCATATCCCAGGACCTTTTTTTCACCCCCTGCTCATTGACAACAGTTAAACAATTTGTATGGATTGGATTGCATGACTCTGATATGTTGTTGAGTCAAAATTTATTTCATATTTTGAAAGAGTTGTCATGTATGGTTGTTAAATGAACTATTTTCTAATCAATTATGCATACATGAATGAGCTCTTCAAACAAAAGGTTGAAAACCGAGGCCCACCATGCCCCTGTCAAAGGGAAAGCCACTACTGCCCCTTCATCACCTTCAAATGATTCTAATAAATCAATGTCCTCCCGCATGCATTGGAGAGACGATTTCTCTCATATGATCAATGAGATGAGACTTAAAGGCTCCACACAACCTAAGGCATATTCAGAAGGGTTAAAAGGTGATAGCAGCAACAAGGGAAAGATTGTCTCACATACCGGAAAATATGGATTTTAAGTTTTATTTATTTATTTATTGTTGATGATAGTTGACTTCATAAGTTTTTTGGACATCATGTTTTCTTTGGATATATGAGTAGTATATTTTTGAAAATAATTTCCAATATGAATGAGATAAATTGTCAAATATGAATGTGATGATGGGAGTCACAAAGAGGGGTGTTTTGTTTAATTAACTAGTTATGTTATGATTATTAAGAACTAAAGGGAGTCACAAGGGGTCCCACCTATTAGTTATTATTTATTTATAACCCTTATTATGATTATTACTCCCCCCCCCAACTAAAAAGTTGGTTGAGTTTTTAGTTAACTTAACTAATGAGGTAGTTCAACTACTTCAACCAATTCTAATTTGCTTAAAGGAAAAAGGAAAGGGAGGAACAAGGGGAGGCATAGAAGGAGAAGCATACTAAGGTTTGCTCTTTGAGTTTGTGTTGAGATAGTTCAGTTTTCATTCATTCCTTAATTGATCACAAGCCTGATTCTTTTTTACGATAGCAGGGTCTTATTGTAGACAACAATATTCAGGGATGAATTACATAATTCAGACACTTGTTTTTCAGAGGTGTTGATTTATCTTTGATAGTCTGTGTAGACTTGTCTGTTTGTGAATTAGTTTTCATGACTAACAAAGGCTATTGTGCAGATTCGAGTGGGAAGAAATATGTGGCACGCTGATCCAACTTTTAGAGTTCAGTTTTGATTTTCTATCAGAGGTCCTTTTGTATGTTTCATCAAGGACATCTAAGTTTGAATTTGGTCCAAAACTTCTTCATGAAATTTTGTAAAGAGAATGGCTCTTTGATGAATTGGAATGAAATAAATGATTGCTTTATGTCTCATCTTTCTCGATTATCATCTTGGTGTCTTTACTTCTGTCTCTACATTTATTTCAGCAATTGTTATACTTAGAAAATCATATTAATAATGAATTTTCCAGCAAGCTTTTATTTGTAAAAATACTAGCCTAAGCACTTGTAATCAATACTTGTGAGTTGGGATATTATTTTTGATGGCTATAAACATAGGGTGACATTTCCGTCTATTTTGATTTACTCAAGCAGAATCTGAAAATGCTTGAGTAAGATCATTTCATATCTTTTCCTCAACATTTATTTGGTGACCATACTGGGGAAATCTTCAATATCTCTTTGGTTAATTTTTATACTCGATTATCATCGAATACATCTTTTTTTCTGATATTGATTCTTTGACTATTTTACTTCTTAATGAATGTGCCTGTTGCAAGGTAGCCCAATATTGAACCCGGTCTTCAAGATCATAACAACATTGCTTTGAACCTGTTTAACACCATTTTAGAGTCTGCCAATACTCGTGCTGAGCTTAATAATTCATGGGTAGCAATTGAGCGAGATATTAATGCCCAAGAATGTTGGGAAGCTAGATGTAGGAAGCCTAGAAATCAACAATAACCTTCTTGTCCCTTCAGTTTTGGCCTTTCTTTCATGTCCTTAGACTCTCGTGTCTCTAGAATAAGAAGAGGCTTATCACCTAAAATTAATCCTATTTCTGAAATAGGAAGAAGGAACGTTGTGTTATCTACCCAACAAAGTGCTCTAAGGAGAACTTTGTCTGATTCTTCAAGTTCGTCTTTTTATCCTTCACATATCATCCACAAGATGACATCTAGTGGTGGTTCTGGTGGCATTGGAAGTGCTTCCTCCTCTTAGTCTTCATCTTCATCAGTGATTGGTATCTTATATAACCACCATATCCCTGTTTAATCTACCACAAATCCCACCAAAGTCATTAAAAAGTATGGGCTTTTTCAGTTTGAAGAAGACGCCACAAACACACCGTGGCATGTGTCTTCTCCTCTTAACCTAGCACCTGCTACTCGTCCACTTCCTAAATTCAAAGAACATCTTCCTAGGTTTTTAGGAAATAACAATGTCACTACAAACGAACACTTGGTGGCATTTTCTAATGCTTGTCACAACATAGGAGCCAATGACAATGATACTTGCATGCGCTTTTTCATCAATTCCTTGGAGGGAAAGGTTGCGATCAATTTCTTTGACCTTCCTCCTAATATTCTGTCTACTTGGGAGGAGTTAATGTATTAGTTCAGATCCACTTATGGGAAATTTAAAAGCCCAACCGAAAAGTTACAGGAATACAATAACATCGCCTATAAGGATGGTGAAACAATTAAGTCCTTCAACTTGCGTTTCACTAAGTTATACAATTAGATCCCTGAACTCATTCGACCTCAGATACAAGCCGCTTTCATGCATTACTACAATGCATTACCTTCCCCCTACCGGCACAGGCTTGAGGAAAAAGCCATTGATAATCTCCATTTCGCTCTACGTACTTGTTTAGAGTATGAAGAATAGCTTGAAAGAACAGGTCTTCCTCAAGGAGAATCAATTAAACAGACATACATGTCCGCCCTCTTACAACTAGTACAAGACATGAATAATTGTATGATAGCATTCGAGCGAAAGGGAACTGTCTCACCTCTCACCCCTGGAGCTTCATCCTCTTTTGCAACCCCCTTTAGAAATCTGATTGAAAGTAATTTTTAGCCTAAAGTTATCTTGCCTCGAAGTTGGTGTAAATTCTACGAGGAACACCATGAAGAAGCCACATGTGAAGTAAGGAAGAGTGCCATAGATAAGATATTTGGTAAAAGACCAGAAACTACTATCGCTGTCCTAGATTTCACAGAGCCAGAAGATGTCATGATCATCAATACTAGGAACAAAACCTATACTCCCAAGGCAAAATTTGATCCTCCCCGCAATTCTTCTAGCCCGAGCTCATCCTCACCCGCTGCTACTGTTCAGGTTCCTAGGGTTCCTGATAGTCAAGGAACAACTCACCCTCTCCCCTCTTCCAAGTACAATATCTTGAATAAGTTGGCCAACATCAAAGTAGATGCAACCCTTCTAGACATGGTTGCCATCCTTGAACAATAGATGCATCTGAAACAATTCATGGAAGGAAAAGCTTTCGTTGTAGCCAATCTCTCTGAAGAGGTGAACAAAGAGGATTCGTATGTAAATAAAGTAGGTGTACATAACTTTAGATACCCTGTAAAAAATCCCCCTTTTTACATTTCTGTAAAGATTATGGATAAGATCACCCATTTTTGCCTCATTGATGGCGGTTCGGGCCCAAGTCGGGCCCAAGTGTGATGTCAGAGATTATTATGGAAGAGATAGGCTTGACTTGTACAAATGATAATGCTAGAAACATGCTCTCCTATAATAGCCTACAAAAAACAACCATAGGTGAGATTAAAGATGTAACCTTAGTTTTGTGCGCACACCCTAAAATAAGGACAACCCTTAGTATTCAGGTAATTGATATGCCAGTAGGAAATTACTCAATCATCTTGGGAAGAGATTGGAAAGCCTTAAAAAAGGGATACCTCTCACTCTATGAAACACATTTATTCGTTCCAAGGAACGGTAAAAACATTATAGTCCTTAGAGAGGGAAGGATATCACCTTACATAGAGAGTGTCCCACAACCTAATGTAAACTATATCGAAGAGGACCTAGGAGTGTATTCCATCTTTGCTGAGGAGGATAAAATTCCCTTGGAACAAATTGATTTATATGATGGTATGTGGCACATGCACTTTGATGGTTCATGCTCTAATGAAGGTAACAAAGCTGGCATTATCTTGATTTCCCCTATAGGAAAAATCCATAAATTTTCTTATAGGTTGGAGTTTGCTTGCACAAACAATGTCACCAAATTTGAAGCTTTGTTATTGGGCATTGAGAACGCCTATAATCTTGGCTGTGGTCGCCTTTCAGTTTTTGGAGACTCCGAGCTTGTTGTGAACCTTGTACGTAAAATTTAATCTCCTAGCAACAAGTTGATGAAACGATACACCAAAACTATTTGGGCGCTTATCTCGAACCTTTTATCTTTCAACATCACTCATGTTAAGAGGGAGTTAAACTCAATGGCCGATCGATTAGCTGTTTTTGCATCCTCTCCTAATCGACAAATTCTGCCACACATACCTGATTGTACCTTTCAATCTCTATATCATCCACATATCCTCGACAATATAGAATCTTGGCAGGTCTTCCTTAGTGATGAGAGCATTTGTGCTTTCATTAAGAATGAACCTTTTAAGCCCAAGGAAATTATATCCATAGAAAATAACAAGATTCCTAAAGGCTTGAATCCTTTAGAGAGTTCATTTTCTTCAAGTGATGTAGTCAACAAGGAGAAACAAAAAGAAGAGGAGTTGAAAAGGAAGGTGGGTGAAACCATCTCCTTGAACATTGGGACACCCGAGGCTCCAAAAAATGTTAAAATAGGTGCCAAATGTATAGATGAAGAGAAAATGAAGTTTGCCAAGCTACTTGGTGAATTTCAAGATGTTTTTGCTTGGTCTTATAAGGATCTTCGTGGTTTTGATCCTGGTCTTATACAACATGCCATTACCATTAAGGAAGGCATACAACCAGTTAGGAAAAAACAAAGACCTAGTAACCCTGCGCTAGAAGCAACTATTGAAAAGGAGTTGGAAAATCTCTTGAAGGATGGAATCATCTTTCCGGTCAAGTATTCTGAATGGGTTTCAAATTTGGTTCCTATTCATAAAACAACTGGTTAGATTAGATTATGCATTGATTTTCGTGCATTAAATCGAGCTAGTATAAAATATCACTTTCCTCTCCCTAACATGGAAATGATTTTGCAGCGAGTTGCAGGGTCACAAATGATGTCCTTACTTAACGATTTTTCCGGTTACAATCAAATCAAGGTAAAAATGGCAGATAAATATAAAACCACCTTTATTACTCTTTGGGGTACCTTTGCTTATGAACATATGCCTTTTGGATTATCTAATGTAGGTGCCACCTTTCAAAGAGCTATGCAAATATCTTTTGACGATTTGATCGGTAAGATCATTCAGATCTACCTTGATGACTTAACAGTGTACTCTAAAATTCGATCGGATCATTTTGGTCATCTGAGAAAAGTTCTCATACGATGTAGGAAATTTGGCATTTCTCTAAATCCTTCCAAGTCTATTTTCAACATTACCGAGGGTAAGCTCCTTGGACACATTGTCTCTGATTCAGGAATAAGCATTGATCCTAAAAAGATTGCCGCTATCCTTAATCTGCCTGCTCCCACTTTCAAGAAGGCGGTTCAAGCTTTTATGGGGGTTATTAACTTTGTCCCTAGGTTTGTTCTAGATTTTGCTGTGATGTTCAAACCAATTCATAATCTTCTTAAGCAAGATCGTTCTTTTTCTTGGAGAGATGATGTCGAAAATACTTTTGAAGGGATTAAGAAAGTAATCAGTTCCACACCGGTTTGGCGAAGCCAGATTTTGAGAAGGAATTCACGATATATACTAATGCCACCGAGGAAGCAGTTTCTACTGTCCTCATGCAAAATGATGACCAAGGAAATGAAAAACCAATGGCTTACATGAGTCAAAGTTTTTTTGATGATGAATTTAAATATTCTTTTATTGAGAAAGATGGTTTCTCTTTTGTTAAAGTTGTTGAAAAGTTTCACCACTTCATCTTAGGTAAGCATACGTTGGTAAAAGTCCCTTTACCTGTTGTCAAGTTTTTTTTCTCACAGACTTATCTTTCAGGGAAGCTTGCACATTGGCTTGCCAAGATCTAGGAGCATGATTTGAATATCGTGACTTCTACCGCTATCAAGGGACGTGACTTATCCCTTCACTTAGCTCAATATGCTGAGAATAATGAAGAAATTGATGAAGAGGATAGTTCCCTATCAACTTTCTTTTACATTGATAACCAGATTCTTTCTGTGTATGAATATCCCTGGTACAAAAAATTAATTTACTACTTACATAACCAAATATGTCCAGACAATTTAGACACTCATCAGAGGAGAAGGCTCCGTCTTGAATCCGCAAGATACGTCATTATAGGAGACTTCTTGTTTCGAAGGTCTGCTGATGGTGTGTTGCTTCACTGTGTAAACAAAGAATACACACATAAACTGTTGCAAGAAACTCATGGCTCTTCATATTCTGTCATTCATGTAGGAGGTCATTTTTCTGCTAAAACCACTGCCTTCAAGATTATTAGAAAATGATACTATTGACATTCAATCTTTCGTGACTCTTATGTTTTTCCGAGATCTTATGACAAGTGACAAAAATTTGTTGGGAAGGAATGCCTTTCAACCATGCCATTACAACCTATCCTACTAGACTTTCCCTTTTCAAAGTGGAGATTGGATTTCATTGGTCCTATCAATCCTCCATATTCAGCTGGACATGTTTTTATTTTGACAGCCACAGTCTATTTTACAAAATGGGTTAAAGTTGTCCCACTTAAGCATTCAACAAATGATCAGGTAATTTCTTTCCTTGAGAATAACATTTTTTCCAGATTTGGTCTTCCATTGGAAATTATTACAGACAATGGTCCCGCTTTCATTTCTGCTAAGCTGACCCATTTTTTAGCTAAATCGGGGTTTAAACATTTCACCTCATCAACTTATTATCCCCACAGAAATGGGGAAGGCTGAGTCAACCAACAAAAATCTGGTAAGGATCGTCAAAAGGCTCATCGAAGATAAGCCTCGTCAATGGCACACACTCCTAACTTACGCCCTTTGGGCAGATTGAACTACCGCCAATATGAGCACTGGTTGCACCCCTTTTCAACTTGTCTATGGTCAAGAAGCCCTCTTGCCTACTGAGCTGGAACTTTCTTCCTTAAGGTTGATGCTACAGATCGAAGAATTAAATTCTTCTGATATTTCACAAAGGATAAACGCACTCCTAGCTTTGGAAGTGAAAAGGATGTTTTCTTTGCATAATATTAAAATGAGACAACAAACTGTTCAGAGGTATTTCAACAAGAATGTCAAGACTGTCAAATTTAAGGTCAATGAAAAAGTATTGCTATGGGATTCAACTCACGCTGACAGGGGAAGACATTCAAAATTTCAAAAATTATGGCTGGATCCTTTCAAGATTGCTTTTGTCTTAGGTACCAACTCTTACATTCTAAAATATTTACATGAGCGATTGTTTTCCTACAACACTAACGGTTCTCACTTGAAGCATTACATGGAACCAACTTGAAAAGTTCTAACGCTGTCTGGGTTCTCTGTAGATTAGTAGTTTAGCTCTACTTCAATTTTCTACTATTTTTCTTTTCTTCCTTACAGTAGTGTGATTTATGCTTTCTGTTTCAAACATTTCCTACTGCTTTTACATTTCAGACATTTTATTTCTGCTATTTTAAATTTTGCAGTTTTGTTTTGTTACGATTTTATTGCTTTTTCATATTTTTAATTGATTTTGGTCAAGAATAAGATGTTGGATCAATTCTGCCACAGTGACACTCCTGCAAGATATTTTTAGTCAATAACAATCAAGCTTACACAACTGTTATGATGTTTCCCCTAAAGGCACACTTGAATTTGTTATCTGCTTTCACTCCTGCCTTATAAAAAGAATAGTTATATCCCACTTCTTCTTTTCATTTCTTCATCCATTTGAAAAATAAAAGAGAAAGTCCATTAATTTTTCTCCTTGAAGTAAAGAACAAAATCTGGTAGAATGATTATTCATGCAGGGATAAACCCCTTCATACTTAACATTTTTCATGAGTTATTCCCAAATTCCCGGTCATTTTTCCATTAAATTTGCTCACTTCCCCCTGTTTCATAATCATTCTAGTTATATATTCTTAATCTACTGTTCTTTGTTTGTGAAACCATGATTTTTGAGTTCTAAATCTGTTGAAAACAAATTTCCATGTGGAGTCGCTAGTTTGTTGACGATTAAAATTGCCATGAGGATTTCTCCCGCAAAGTATTGCTAAAGCCTATTAATTACAAGCTAATTATGTATATAATACTAGTAGGTGGGACCCCCTTGTAGATTGGAGGATCATATCTGGTTCCTAATTGATGTTTTTACTGTTGTCCAACACTGCTTACAGGTTTGAGCATGATTGATGATCAATGTTGATTCGATTCGCGAGAAATGGATGACAGATAATGCATGTTTGTTTTGTGCTATAGGATCTAATGTCGTGTTAAATTGGATTATGATATCCATTGTTTTATTTCTATTTAATCCTTGAATTATTACTTGTGCCACCTGCAAAAGATACATGTTAGTAACAAAAAATAAGAGAAATTGGAAAGGAATAAGAGCAATTGAAAAGAAATAAAACAATATGAACAAAATCCACAAGAGAGGAACTATGCTACTATGCTATACGATGTTGCACTATGCATTTGGAGTTAAGGGGAATGGTGTTAATCCAAAATAACGATGTAAATGGATATGCGATATATTGAGTCATGTGAAGGCACGTTTGATAGGCGTTAAGGTATATTTGGCAATGGTTAATATGGTGGCACTTTTGGCAAGTAGTGGATGTTGGTTTCGATGCGTGGTTTAATTGAAATGAATTAATGGATTAGTGGGCTGGCGTGTACTAAGGAATTGAATGACTGAGGTTGGAGGCTATGTGCATTTACTGCACGTCACTCCATACCCCTCCCACTGGCCGTCACCCTGGCTATTGTTCAATTGTGTTTGTTGTGGTTAAGCTCTGATTTTCAAGCAAAGGAAGAACTACTCGGCCAAGCTCTCATTTTTAAGGTTTTCGTGGTTACAGGTATGTATTTTATCCATCCATGAACCCGCTCTGGTTATGAAATAGATATTGGCTCAAAGATGTATGGGTCTGTGCTTTCCTTAAGTCTGGCAATTGTGTAAATTTGTGATATTTTTCTGGAATGAATGGTTGGTGTGGTTTCATTGCAATAATGGCTGAAGTCACAGTTTCATTGATCTGTCATCCTTATTGGTCTTGGTTGAAGGGTTTTCATTCGATCCAGATTGACTGGCTATCTCCACGCATTCTTATCACCATACCCAGTCGTTTGTTGTTATGGGGTTTGTTGGGTTTGCAACACTTTGTGTCATTGCGTATCGTTTCACTTGGTATGGGTTCATTCATGTTACTGATTTTTGCGTAGTAGGTTATGATAGCCATTATGCCAGAGGGCTTGCTCAAGGTTGATTTCTATTTCTCGTCTCTGTTTTATCTCAGCATTCTTCGGTTGATTGGAAAAACCATGATGGTTATACCCTACGTGTTCTAAGTGTTGTTACAGGACCAAAATGAAACCCTTGATCCTTTGTTCGTAGTTTCTCCTACCATGGGAATTTTCACCCTGTCTGCGAAGTTATGGTGGTATACCCTATGTGTGCACCGTTGGTATCGAAGGTTCTCACCCGATGTTGGGGGTCGACTCCAGTCTCCCTGTGTTGATCCACAGAGAAAACCCTTGACTTATCAAGCCCATTTTTTGATAGAGGGAACCATTATGTCCTGTCAGGTATGCTGTTGATTGTTATGAGTTGGTGGTGTATCGTCGAAAATGTTCTATTGTTGGCTCGCCCCTGTTGATTATGTTGACAATGGTTTTGGTTATTGGTATTTAGTCACTACAACTGGTTATTATAACAATCAAATTGATAATCTCAACATGGTTAATTGGTTGATTGGAGAAATGAGATTGCGAAGTCGTTGATTATTGAATTGTTAACCTAACATTATCTTTAATTGATTAAATCACAACAATGCTTCATGTGTAATGCATGGGTATATGTGGCCTTCCTACAACATGTTAGGTTGAGTTAATGATTGCTGTGACTGTGGGTATTGCAATCGTGGTAATTATGGCATGACCATCCACTATATAAAAAGGATATTACTTGATTGCGCCATAAGAGATGGACACCAGTTTTGTGATAATATGGTCTCATTGCAACTTCATTGTTAAATGAACTTGAGGAATGGGATTTTTGGCCTCATAGACTGGAAAATATGGATTTTAAGTTTTATTTATTCATTTATTGTTGATGATAGTTGACTTCAGAAGTTTTTTGGACAACATGTTTTCTTTGGATATATGAGTAATATATTTTTGAAAATAATTTCCAATATCAATTTGATAAATTATCAAATATGAATGTGATGACGGGAGTCACAAGGAGGGGTGTTTTGTTTAATTAAATAGTTATGCTATGATTGTTAAGAACTAAAGGGAGTCACAAGGGGTCCCACCTACTAGTTATTATTTATTTATAACCCTTATTATGATTATTACTTCACCCCCCTAACTAAAAAGTTGGTTGAGTTTTTAGTTAACTTAACTAATGAGGTAGTTCAACTACTTCAACCAATTCTAATTTGCTTAAAGGTAAAAGGAAAGGGAGAAACATGGGGAGACATAGAAGGAGAAACATACTAAGGTTTTCTCTTTGAGTTTGTGTTGAGATAGTTCAGTTTTCATTCATTCCTTAATTGATCACAAACCTAATTCTTTTTAGTGATAGCAATGTCTTATTGTAGACAACAATATTCAGGGCTGAAATACATCATTCAAACACTTGTTTTTCAGAGGTTCTGATCTATATTTGATAGTCTGTGTAGACTTGTCTGTTTGTGAATTAGTTTTCATGACTGACAAAGGTTATTGTGCAGAGTCGAGTGGGAAGCAATCTGTGGCAATATGATCCAACTTTTAGAGTTCAGTTTTGATTTTCTGTTAGAGGTCCTTTTGTATGTTTCATCGGGGACGTCTAAGTTTGACTTTGGTCCAAAAATTCTTCACTAAACTTTGTAAAGAGAATGACTCTTTGATGAATTGGAATGAAGTAAAGGATTTCTTTATGTCTCATCTGTCTTGATTATCATCTTGGTGTCTTTACTTCCGTCTCTACATTTATTTCAGAAACTGTTAGACTCAGAAAATCATATTAATAATGAATTTTCCAGCAACCTTTTATTTGTAAAAATACTAGCCTAAGCACTTGTAGTCAATACTTGTGAGTTATGATATTATTTTTGATGGCTATAAACATAGGGTGACATTTTCGTCTATTTTTCTTTAGCCAAGCATAATCTGAAAATGATTGAATAAGATCATTTCATATCTTTTCCTCAACACCCACAAAGGGTGATTGTACCTTCCCGAGACACAAGAAAATCCAAGTATGCACATAGTATATTAGGTGGACAAACAAGTTAATATTTCTGTCCCTAATTGCAACAGTAAACATAGATATATATCATCAAAAGAAAGATTGTTAGAGTTGGTAAAAAGATGCTAAAAGTCTATCAAATGATACAAGGGAAAAATTAGCAAAACACTAGTACAACTCAAGTGTAAAAGCAAAATAATTTAGCATCAATGTAAGGCTGTTATAGACAAGTACTACTGAGATATATTTGCAGCCACTAAAAATCACAAGTAATCCATCCAAAATATGCGTTGAGACTAGTAAATTATAGGGGTAAATTATTAGCAATTTTTGACGGTTGAACTGTGCGTTATTTAGAGATTTGCTTAGGGTTTGTTGCAGCCCTAGTATTTGTAGATTTGTTTAATTATAGGAGCAAGAAGTCATTGAAAAACAAAACGCCTTAGAGGCCTTAGTGAGATTTAAGCACATAGAATATATTCCAACTTAGACAATTTCAATATCTCATGATTTCACATATCCCATTGCAATGATTTTGTTTCTCCAATGAAAGGAGATTAATGCCTTTAGATATTAGGTTGTGGAGTCATAAAATTTAAATATCTAGTTGATCTACTTCCTTGAGGGTGTAAGCCCTTTTACTCCCCAAGCCAAGCAAAACTAGCTAGGAAAAACCCTAGGAAGATGTAAACCCTTTTACTCCTCCTAGTATTCCTTTATGCAAAAAGTTATTTCAAGACAAAATGATGGGCTTAGTGGGGTTGTATTCCCTTATACTCCCCAAAGTCTTATCAACTTAACCTTGCAACCAATAAAAGAATAAATAACAAAATATATTCCTTACCTAGTCCAAGCATTAACAAGATAAACTTCTTTTTGACCAAGAAAATCCACCATAAAGGAAGAAATAAGTCTCCACAAGAGATAACACATCCTCATCCATCCAATAGCCAAAGATAAACCATTACAAGAGCAAGTGACAAGATATATATGGAAAATTTCCCAATTAGGGAGGAAATTTTAGCCAAGGAGTCTCTCTCACAAAGGAGAGTTATGATCCAAATGAGATACAAATGATCTCTATTTATACAAAATGTTCTAAACATAGTTTGTCCAAAAAAGTTAGGGTAAAACACAAGATAATGGGTCAAAAACCCTTATCTTATTCCTTTACAAAATAATATTATTTCATTCATACTTTTTCACATGAAATAAACCCTAAAACATGACGTCACCCTCCTTTTGGGTAAATTTTGGCACTTAAATTCAAGTTGTTTAGTTGGATATGGGTGAGATAGGCCTCTAAAGACTAAGTGTCTTCGATCCAAGCCATATCCTCCACGATCCATGGGCTCTTTCCTCCAAAACTTTCCAAGTGTCCTCAATCACCACCAAACCCTAGCCCTAATATGATGTCAATCCCTCAAGGGTGACGTTTGGCCTTCTTAGGCAAATCGTTTGGGTGGTAAGGACTAGGGTAGGTCCTCCATGATGTTTTCTAGGCCTACAAAGGTATGTATTTTTCATCTAGCATGTGGGCCCTTGAAATCCAACCCATGGGATTCAAGCCCCATGGAAACCCATGCTAGGCTTGTTCTTCCAGAACTGTCCACCGTCTGGGTCCTACAAAGGCAAATGGATACACCCTCCAAGGATCTCAAATAAAATGCATCACTATGAGTAAATAAAATCAATAAAAGAGCCATTTAATCATGTACAACCAAACCACATCATTAAAATAAAGCAATGCTCAAAGACCCTATGCAATTTTCCAAGTTTTGGTATGGGAGGGTTGAAAAAATGACATATTGGGTGAATCGTACCTCACGTTTAGGGGTGTTTCCCAATGGGACATCCTTCTAAGTCATGTGTATGAGTTGTCATGCATGAGGGGAAGACCTTTGGGCATGGGGTTCATGACATACAAGAGGTTGTAGTGTCTCACCTGTGGGTTCCTTTGTAGAGGGTGTGCTGCACCTTTGTTTTCAATGCAACCTTTTTCCAAGCCCATTTACTGCCTTTTATTCTTTTAGGATGTTTTCCAGGTTGAAGCCAAGGTGGGGCTTCTAACTAAGAATGAAAAACTATGCTCACCTTGGCTCTACCCTGGTCACATCATGCTTCCCAAAGTTGGAAACATGTGTGGGGATTCTACCTAAGTAATAAAAATAGTGCCGACATGTGCACCTCCCTGGTCGACGTTTTGTTATTAGTCATTCTTTACATGTACCATTAGTTTTTTATGAGAGAAATTTCATTGCCCTCAGGATCCTTGTGAGAGAATATAGAAGGTTAATGATTTGGATTTTATCTTTTTCCAGCCACAAGCCTCTGCGCCTTCAACCCCTTCTTCCCATGAAGTGAGGGACAACCCCTTCTTGGGTCAGTGGACCCGAAAAACCAAAAAGGTGAGGAGATGAGTGGTTGAAGTGTGTAAAGTGACAAGTATGGTTGGGAATGGCATGATGAATCGTCAAAAGGACCTCCCAGTAACATAATTATCCCTAAGGGTGACCCATTTCCTAGGGTGCAATGTCAACCACCAAAGTGAAACAGGGAAAATAACATAATTTCCAAGCATATGTCGCATAATCAAAAGCAGTAATCGATGCAACAAACTCAAATTCCTCAAACATTGAAATGGAACTCACCATAATACCCGACTTGTATCTCACGGAGCAAGATCCAATGTCTTCCAGAGGCCAGTTAAAGTGGTGGATATTGTCGTGACAAACCTGGTGGTGGGGTGGGTCTCTATTTGTGCAAGTGGACACTGCTGGTCAAGCTGTCTCTCAATATTCCATGTCTGCAACTTGAGGGCCTCGAGGCATCATCTCATTAGTTATCCCTAGAATTGGGGATAACATTTGACAACTACTTGGAGGCATGTACTTTCCATA
>SNQJ01S0147019.1:23697-47514 GCA_010110895.2 Picea sitchensis | reverse complement strand
TTTCAATTGGTAAATGTAAAATTTAAACATTCTTCAAGCGAATGTCTATACATGCAGGTATAGATACAGATATGGTATAGGTTCTACTTATCACGATAATACTTCTATTCAGAAATCTATAAATGAATACATCGATATTTCCTATAGATATATACTAAGAATAGTCAACCTGTAGAAATCTGAAATAGTTTTAAATATGTTTATACTCAAATCTATAATCAAACTTATGCCAAGTCTTCCTAATATCCACAGTAAAATCGAATTGATATATGTTTCCTATTGTGGAATTCATAGGATACATAATTCGAATAATAAAATTTTACACATTAACTAACAACTACCACACACCGTAGATTTCTTAACTCTACTCACTGATAAATTCGAACTATAAAGAAATAGAAACTGATTCCACAATTCATTTCATTTTACTAGCCATTATCCATTAAAACAATTTAGCGGAAAACCATAGGTAGGAGTGCATATCTGAATAAAGTGTTGGGACAACAAATGAAACAACCAAGTTCCGCCCAACCATAGAACAAAGAAGCCAAACTACTTGCTCCGTTCACCCCCTAGCCTGACCATGAATCCATGAGGGCGAACTCCAAACTCCTCCTTAGCTATCGTCCTCCTTCAGAATCAAAAAAATTCTCCTTGCCTCACACTCAGAAACCAGTGCTCATAACAACAAGTGATATTCCTTTCCTTAGCATACTAGGCAGCGTCTCGCCTCCTCCCATATGCTATATATGCAAAAGCATATTGTGCCTAGGTCTTTTCCCCCTTGGGAATTTTCGCATATTTACAAATCCCTTATTTTCAGGGGCTGCCAATGGCCAAATTCCTGGTTTTCCACTTGTAACATTCAAACCTAAGGTAGTTCCAACATGTTCCCCACTCATGGAGTCATGGTCAGCTGATTTCAACCTCGTTGTTCCATTTGTCTCTCAGCAATAAATATAAAAATATTTTTTTCTTACAACTGTCATAGTCAAAGAGTTGGTTGGGAAAATCAAATCTTTGCCCAACAGTCATAATAATAAATCACAATTTAACTAAATTCCAAATTCGGAATTGCCATAAATGGCAATAATTTTCCAATTTCGAATTTACCAAAAACGGAAATAAATTCCTAAGTGATTTGAGACTTCAATAATAATTTATTTTTGGGGGATATTACAGAGGATTTCTCTCTTGATGACAATTTTCTCTTTTTGTGGCTTTTCATTTGGGTGAAAAATGACTTGTTGGCATTGATAGCCTCTTTCCCTACCTCATTATCCCAAGGAAGACCCATTGGCACGTTAGATACCTTGGTGATAAATGCTTCATTGAACCTGATCACCAAACCTCTCATTTTTTATACATATTCTTGTTCTTGGATGTTCTAAAAATTAAGTGCAAAATGCAAAGAAATTTCATCATCAAATCCCCTTAGTCTCTCAAAGTATCCTAACCAGTTGCTTCTTTGAAATATTTCCACAATTTCTAGATTATCATAACTTCTTGATGTCTCAGTTGGTTCTCTTTTATTGAACCATTCTCCTATGGTTTCTAGAAATGACTACTCACCGATATGTAGAAGTTACATGCACAAAGACTATTTCCAAGGGAGAAGAGTTTTGCAAAGAATAATATAGGCTATATTTTCCTACAGGAGGTAGTGTACAGGGAAAAAAATAAAAAATAAACCTTTATTCTTCAGTAAATTTTAATGGTTCAGAGCCAAGGATTTGCAATAGCAATTACTGATAAAAATAGGGTTTTAACAAGGTATCAAGAGAGAAATCAAGGGGAAGAAGCTATTTTCTCAAGTAATTTATACAAGACTCTGCAGAAAAAATTCTACAAGAATCTATAGAAGATTTTCTACATGATTGAATACCATTACCCATGCAAACTATGCAGACCCAAAAAATCATGGCATTCATAAACAAAATTATAAGATTTGTCTAAGGAAAATGTGAGGCATTGAGAAATTCTTCGTCATAAGGATTTCAATCGATACCTTCCCTTAGTGAACCTTATTTCCTTGGAGCGAGCCTTTTTCTCTAGTTGAGTGTTTTCCCATCTATCTCAATTCACTGGCTCACATTCCTATCTTTTCACTTTTCTTAGAATGCTCATTTTGTTTTGGAATAAATTTGAAATGGTGACTAAGGTTTACTTACTCCCACTTATGCTTGAATTTTGGTTTTAACTCTCGTCTTATCCCCACTTGTTGATATGATGGTTGTTGTCCTCATTAACCCATGTGGTTCTGATCTTTAGTTCATTTGGATGATTCTGCACTTGAATGATCTATCGTTCTCATTCACTCACGAATCATGTCTCCCCCCTTGAAGTGAAAGTTGATAACATCCTTGTTATCATCACCCTTGATCGATTTTATATATATCAACCATGAATAATATGAGTGAATTTAACCTTGTATGTTGCTAAATGAAATTTTAAGAGAGAGGAAATAAATGTTATTACCTTAGGTTACCTTTGTGAGGGCGTTGAGTGTTGCATGTATATTGAATTATTTTATATTGTATATTGAATTGATGTATATTACTAGAAATTATGTGCACGAACATGTCTCTGTTGTTTTCCTACATGGAAAGGGTTTCTGTAGAACTGATATGGATTTATTTTTTTTCTTCCTTTGTTGTTTGACCCTTGTGAAGACTTCTTTAGTGATGGAATTCCTTTAGATTTCCTGGATTTTCTTACTGTATTTTTTTACTGTTGCTGTAATAATTTCTATAGGATACTGGGGATCCTATAGAATTCGTTTTATGCAGCCCAGAGGTTGTTTCTTTTGATGTTGGTAGTACTGATGGTGATAGTAGTGATGTTGATGTTTATAGTGATGATGTTGGTGCTGACATTGATTTTTTTCAATGGAAACCTAGCTTCCATTTATTAGGAATGATCCTATTGGAATTGATGTAATTTTGTATATTATCTTATAGATCATTTTTCTTTGAACAAAGGAATAAAATTGAAAACTTGGGAAATGGAAAGTGTAAATTAATGAAGGGAAACACAAATAATTTATGTATGATAGGATGGAAAGTTTTATATTATAGCTTTTTATTGCTAATTCCTTGCTTCCTATTGTTATACCACAATTTTCCACACCCTTTTCACTGTGAGATGGCCTAGTCGTTGTCCTTGACTTACAACTTTAAATCCCAAGTCCCGGGTCAAAATAACTTTAAAAACAATGATTTTGCTTATATTTGTGGTTAACTTGGTGCAACACATGGACATACATGCCTTGCTAGTGTGCAACCCACAAATGCCCTAAAAATTTGTGAAAAATAAAAATATTTCCATAATTTCAGAAGGGAATTTTGGTTGGGATCGTTTCCCAACCTCCCTAAGCCCGTACCAAATAGAATTCAACCTCTTTAACCTCTTGAGGATGGTATAAAGAAACCTTTGTAGGCATGGATGAGGATAACAACCTAGGTGCAAATTTATGCTAAATAAATTGCAAGTCTCCCTATTACCCTTCATCCTCTGAGTAACATCCCTTGACCTGGAACCCTTGTTCCAACATTCCTTCCTTTTCATTATATGAACCTAAGGTTTTCTCCTATCCTTATTGGGTCATCCAAGGAAGGTAAATATTGTTGAGTGATGCATGAAGGACCTTTTGGAGGAACTTGGATGGTTGGATTTGAGACAATGTCGGTGGTTGGAGTCAAGTTGTAACCACTTCATTTTATCATTGTTAATAAAGAGTTATCTTTTTCCCATACTTTTGTAGAATTTATTCAATTTGCTTAGGTATGTCTAATTACTTCTCATATTTGAATCTATATATCAATTACTTGTATGAATTTATGCTATAAATACCTTTTTGCAACACTTTCTTTATCTTCTTTTGCAGGTTAACTCAAGTAGAATTCAAGAGCAGTATCAGGGTCAGGAGCAGGGAATGACACAAAACGTAAGGATACAAGGTGCAAAATTTTCTTCCCTCTCTGATAAAGTAGTTATTTAATTACAAGGCTTGTGTGTGGGTTAGGGTTATGTATTTTACTTAGTCAATCTATATTGTGACATGACCCAAACTCACAAGGGAAAAATCCCATAACACAATTGGTGACCATACTGGGGAATCTTCTAGTTTGGTTCAATTTTATGGTTTCTTTGGTTGTCTTAGGTTTTTGTAGTTTTTCCTATTTTTGGACCTTATTTTAAGAGATTTCCTCATTTAGAAACTTTTCCAAAAAAATTTGTAATCCCTCCTTCTGGGTTCTTTTTTATTTTTCAAGTCTAATTGATTTATCCACACTTTGTAATTCTATAAGTTGCGGGAATCCGTGCGTTGCACTCGTATGACCCACAACTATCTGTGAGTTGTAGTTAACATAATTGTGGATCTGTGTATTTGTCTTGAGATTTTGATTCTTTTTCTCATAGTTTGTTGGTGTATTTTGGTTCTTCAGTGTTCACTGAGCCTCGCGAGTTTGTTTATGCTTTGGATTGTTGATTAAAGTCCGTGAAAACTCTTTCTTTGTTTAAAAAATGTCTTGCTTTCTTGTAGGCTAGTCTTTGAGTTTTAGGGTGCTTAAGGTCAGTTGAAGGGTAAGCTGTATATATGGGTTGATTCTCAGATTGGTTTTTGTTCCAGTGGTTAGATATTGTTTTCTTTCTTCTTGTTTACCTTTCTCCCTTCATTTTTAAAAAGAAAAAGAAAATTTGTCTTGTTTAGTTTCATGTTCATTTACTTTTAACGAAAAAACAAAAATATCTTGGTTGCTATTTTTCCTTCCTTGTTTCCTTTTCCTTTAAATTTATCAAGAAAATAAATTGTTTGCTAGTACTCGTACCTACATGATTTCTAATTTTTTCGATAGTTAGTTACTTTGGTCAAAATTAGCGTTGTTCAAAAGAAAATAAGTTTAGTGTGTCAAGTTCTTTCTCTCTGTCATGCATGATTGTTTACAAAGCATCCTAGGGTTGCATTGAAAATTAGTCTAAATATCTTGCATACATTCAAAAGTATATTTGTTTCAATTGCAAAAATACAAAAGAAAAGAGCTTGTTTTTATGAAGCTTTGTTAGCACTTCTTATTTTCAGTGAAGAAACCACATTCATTTTTTATTTATGTTCTTAAAGAGTTTTCTCTGAGTCTGTCAAAACATTATACAAGTTTCATCCATACCTTTTGAGTAATGAAAATACCCATAAAATGAACGCTAAATAAAACTTATTATAAATTTTCATTTTGTAGGGTGAACAGACTAGTTGTAGGCTAGGGCCTCGGTTTAGGTTGGAAAGTTAATTTTTCCAAGGCCATAATAAAAACATAGCAGTCTGAGCTAGGGAGAGCCTAAATACAAATATTGTATAATTGTATCCATGAGCCTCATCTAACACAAGAGATAAACACAAGGTTGCGTGAAGGATATTTGAGGAGAGACTTCTCTAAAGCTTAACTAAGAGTAGTGGAGAGATCGTATATCGGGGGTTTCATGAGTACCCATACCTCCGTGAGAGGTGGTTCTTTCGAGGATTTGGGTGTAGATACCCTACCTATATGCTCAATCTCGACCATTGACTATACCCCCTGGATGTTGAATGCGAGTTGGTGACCTTAGTGGTAATTCCTAGGGATCTCAGAGGTGACTAGGTCGATTTCACATCACACTTTTTCAGTACTATTGGAGGGTTCCCCACGAAGAGTGGTTATTTGCACCGGATAATGTTGGTTAGTTAAGGTTGGGATAACCAATTTCCATTCCTTCATTTGTTGGTCCATGGGACTTAAACAACCTGTTCCTTTGTTCAATAGGCATTTACCCTACCTTGTGACTATTTCAATTCCAGGACCTAATCCACCTGATTCAGGATATTAGCGAGGTCATTTTTGTCTATAGTTTCCATTTAGGATTTTTCTAGTGGTGTTATTAGCGATCATAGACTTTATTAGGTAGTCATGTATGTGGTCACTCAAGAGTTGAAAACTCAAAGTGGTTGACCAACCACCTCGTAGATCAAGGAAAATTCAAGGTCTTCCCCCAGAAGAGGAAGTTAGAAACAATTCTCCCCCACCTCCAATCAGGCATCGTATTGATCAATATGGTGCTTTTGTATCGACTGGTCCATGTTAGATATAGTTATGGATCCTTTAGATATTATCACCTCAAACCCAGAGGTTGTAACTATTTAAGATCTCGGAGCTAAAGAATACACTTCGAATTATAACCCTCCACTAACTGGAACTTTCTC
This sequence comes from Picea sitchensis, assembly GCA_010110895.2. Taxonomy (NCBI): domain Eukaryota; kingdom Viridiplantae; phylum Streptophyta; class Pinopsida; order Pinales; family Pinaceae; genus Picea; species Picea sitchensis. The sequence continues at coordinate 41,279 of SNQJ01S0147019.1, read as the reverse complement.
ATCACCTGTGGTGCAAGTTCCAGCTCCTAGATCAAACTTTATTGAAAGTATCCCTCTTCACTGGGCTGCTATGGAAGACTGTAATACCCCTTCTTCCCTCAGTTTGTAAATATAACTATAAAATGGCCAAGAGACTATGACATAATAAATATGTGTGAATGTTGGATTTGATGAACCTTTTTGTATAAAAGGTCAATGTATGTAGTTTCTGTTATTAATAGAAAATGGATAAGTGTTTCATAACTGTTGAAGGGGGGGTTTACCAAGATAGACCATGGATTCTATGAGAGAGATGGTGAGGGGAACCACAAATGGTTGAGATGACCCCCCACCAAACCAATACCTTATTGGATTTAATGGCTCAGACTCAGAACATTCCTCTAACCTAGAAATGAATTACTAGTCAGATTGGTAGCTGGAAGAGTCCTCCTCAAGAGTTAATGAGGAGATGGAGAAGAGTACCCATCTGAAAAAATTCTAGACTTGACCACGAGTTGGGGATTCAGACCCATGAAACCTTACCGAGGAAGAAAATAAAATAGTTAATTCATGGGTAGAGACAGATTTGTGCGAAGAAGCAGAGTCAAGAGACCAATCTCAAGAAGAGAAAAGAGCGCTTGTGTCTCTATGGTTTGAGGACAAAGGGAGAAATACGCTCCTTCTAGGTGTAGGAAGTGAATGATAGGGTTTTCATTACAATATGATAAATGAGGTTGACGAGTGATTGTGAAAGTACTCGTGAAGACCTCCTTTCTTGGTACAAAGAAAACCAATGGCTAAGATCCTGTGGGAGGAGGAGAGTAAACTTTGTCGCCGACTGTCGCTAAATAAGAAGAAAGAGTCTCTCTCAGAGCATCGTGGTCTAGCTTAGGGGTGGACAGTGGTAAATACATTCAGGAGTGGCTATGCCTATGGAATCCCTTTCACCAGTCGCATCATGATTTTGTGTTTCTAATAAGTATTTTCATACACTGTGTATTGAACTAGAAATGATGATTGAGTATATTTATATGTCTATGAATGAGTTCTGTGTTGAATAATTATGGTAGATATATGTATTATATTTCTTTGAACCCATGCTTTTGAATGGTCATTTCATTGCCTCTTCTTAGCATTTAGAGAGTTGTGGGGTGTAAGTCTACAAGAGGGTCGGGGTAGGATTTACTAGAATGTTTAAGTCTTGTCGACCTCGAAAATCCACCTTCGCAGGAATACTAAGTTCAAACACTATGGAGGGAAGGAACCTACTCCAGACGTTTCATCCATGTGACCAAGGGCACATGCATGTGTCCTTAACCAAATTACGTCTAAGAGATTAGCGTGTAGCCCACAAGAGTTTTTGAAGGACACATGTGATCAAGGTCTAGGAACCCTATGTTGGGCCCGCAAGGATCTAAGTCTTTTAGCTCCGAAACTCCAGGACTTTGGACTTCTAGAGTGTTTCGACCTTACCATTTATAAATCGGTCGAAGGAAACTGATGGTTACGGTTATCCATAAGGTTAACCGATGCCTAGCGGTTCCCCTAACTAGGATAGACAGACTTTCCCCACCGCTAAAACTAGATCCATTTACTCATAGTGAAGTAACACGACTTGTCGATTCGAGGGTATTCGGGAAGCCCCTTGGCCATTGGATCCATGCTAAGGTAACTTCGGTGAATTCCTACTCTAGTTGAACAGAGATGTTACAAAATCGAACTCCCCGAACGCCAAAATTACAAAGTAAGGAGAACCATGGATCTGGGGAGTTCGTCAAGAACCCTCTTAATCGTCCGATCATCTAGCGGAGGGACCCGTGTATGGTACTTCAGAAAATTCCTTCTTCGGGAGAATGGAGCGGCCATCACGTCGAAACCTCCAAAGGCCAGAGTTGTGAAGTGACAGGGACCGTAGATATAGGGACCCTTCAAGACCTCCCCTCTAGACTATGGTCATCATTTCCTTGACCACCCTAGGAGCAAGGAGGAATTCACACCGCAGATCACCTGAAAGTCGAAGTTACGAAGTAACAGAGGTTGTCGATCCAGAGGTTATGTGGGAATACCTTGACTGTAAGATTGAAGGGATGGGAAGGCTATCAGTCATTCTATGTTGTGACATGACCCAAACTCACGAGGGAAAAATCCCATAACACAATTGGTGACCATACTAGGGAATCTTCTAGTTTGGTTCAATTTTATGGTTTCTTTGGTTGTCTTAGGTTTTTGTAGTTTTTCCTATTTTTGGACTTTATTGTAAGAGATTTCCTCATTTAGAAACTTTTCCAAAAGTTTTTGTAATCCCTCCTTCTGGGTTCTTTTTTATTTTTCAAGTCTAATTGATTTATCCACACTTTGTAATTCTATAAGTTGCGGGAATCCGTGAGTTGCACTCGTATGACCCACAACTATCTGTGAGTTGTAGTTAACATAATTGTGGATCTGTGTATTTGTCTCAAGATTTTGATTCTTTTTCTCATACTTGGTTGGTGTATTTTGGTTCTTCAGTGTTCATTGAGCCTCGTGAGTTTGTTTATGCTTTGGATTGTTGATTAAAGTCTGTGAAAACTCTTTCTTTGTTTAAAAAAGGTCTTGCTTTCTTGTAGGCTAGTCTTTGAGTTTTAGGGTGCTTAAGGTCAGTTGAAGGGTCAGTTGTATATATGAGTTGATTCTCAGATTGGTTGTTGTTCTAGTGGTTAGATATTGTTTCCTTTCTTCTTGTTTTCCTTTCTCCCTTCATTTTTAAAAATAAAAAGAAAATTTTCCTTGTTTAGTTTCATGTTCATTTATTTTTAACAAAAAAAAAATATATCTTGGTTGCTAGTTTTCCTTCCTTGTTTCCTTTTCCTTTAAATTTATCAAGAAAATAATTTTTTTTCTAGTACTCAAGCCTACATGATTTCTTATTTTTTTGATAGTTAGTTACTTCAGTGAAAATTAGCCTTGTTCAAAAGAAAATAAGTTTAGTGTGTCAAGTTCTTTCTCTCTGTTATGCATGATTGTTTACAAAACATCCTAGGGTTGCATTGAAAATTAGTCTAAATATATTGCATACATTCAAAAGTATATTTGTTTCAATTGCAAAAATACAAAAGAAAAGAGTTTGTTTTTATGAAGCTTTGTTAGCACTTTTTTTTTCCAGTGAAGAAACCACATTAATTTTTTATTTATGTTCTTAAAGCATTTTCTCTGAGTCTATAAAAACATTATAAAAGTTTCATCCATACATTTTGAGTAACAAAAATACCCATAAAATGAGTGCTAAATAAAACTTATTATAAATTTTAATTTTGTAGGGTGAACAAACTAGTTGTAGGCTAGGGCCTTGGTTTAGGTTGGAGAGTTAATTTTTCCAAGGCCATAGAAAAAACATAGCAGTCTGAGCTAGGGAGAGCCTAAATAAAAATATTGTATAAGTGTATCCATGAGCCTCATCTAACATAGGAGATAAACACAAGGTTGTGTGAAGGATAGTTGAGGAGAGACTTCTCTGAAGCTTAACTAAGAGTAGTGGAGAGATCGTATATCGAGGGTTTCATGAGTACCCATACCTCCGTGAGAGGTGGTGCTTTCGAGGATTTGGGCTTAGATACCCTAACTATATGCTCAATATAGACCATCGACTATACCCCCCGGATGTTGAATGAGAGTTGGTGACCTTAGTGGTAATTCCTAGGGATCTCAGAGGTGACTACCTAGGGTCGATTTCACATCACACTTTTTCAGTACTATTGGAGGGTTCCCTGCAAAGAGTGATTATTTGCACCGGATAATGCTGGTTAGTTAAGGTCGGGATAACCAATTTCCATTCCTTCATTCATTGGTCCATGGGACTTAAACAACCTGTTTCTCGATTCAATAGGCATTTACCCTACCTTGTGACTATTTCAATTCCAGGACGTAATCCACCTGATTCAGGATATTAATGAGGTCATTTTTGTCTATAGTTTCCATTTAGGATTTTTCTAGTGGTGTTCTTAGTGATCATAGAATTTATTAGGTAGTCGTGTACGTGGTCGCTCAAGAGTTGAAAACTCAAAGTGGTTGACCAACCGCCTCATAGATCAAGGAAAATTCAAGGTCTTCCCCCAGAAAAGGAAGTTAGAAACAATTCTCCCTCGCCTCCAATTAGGCATCGTATTGATCAATCTGGTGCTTTTGTATCGGCTGGTCTAAGTTAGATATAGTTATGGATCCTTTAGAGATTATCACTTCAAAAACAGAGGTTGTAACTATTTAAGATCCCGGAGCTAAAGAATACACTTAGACTTATAACCCTCCACTAACTAGAACTTTCTCATCACATGTGGTGCAAGTTCCACCTCCTAGATCGGACTTTATTGAAAGTATCCCTCTTCACTAGGCCGCTATGGAAGACTGTAATACCTCTTCTTCCCTCAGTTTGTAAATATAACTATAAACTGGCCAAGAGACTATGGCATACTAAATATGTGTGAATGTTGGATTTGATGAACCTTTTTGTATAAAAGGTCAATGTATGTAGTTTCTGTTATTAATAGAGAATGGATAAGTGTTGCATGACTGCTGAAGGGGGGGTTTTCCAAGATAGACCATGGATTCTATGAGAGGGATGGTGAGGGGAACCAAAAATGGTTGGGATGACCCCCCACCAAACCAATACCTTACTAGATTTAATGGTTCAAACTCAGAACATTCCTCTGACATAGAAATGAATTACCAGTCAGATTGGTAGCTGGAAGAGTCCTCCTCAAGAGTTAATGAGGGGATGGGGAAGAGTACCCATCTACAAAACTTCTAGACTTGACCATGAGTTGGGGATTCAGACCCATGAAACCTTGCCGAGGAAGAAAAGAAAATAGTTAATTCATGGGTAGAGACAGATTTGTGCGAAGAAGCAGAGTCAAGAGACCAATCTCAAGAAGAGAAAAGAGCACTTGTGTCTCTATGGTTCGAGGACGAAGGGAGAAATATGCTCGTTCTTGGTGTAGGAAGTGAATGATAGGGTTTTTGTTACAATATGATAAATGAGGTTGACGAGTGATTGTGAAAGTACTCGTGAAGACCTCCTTGCTTGGTACAAATAAAACCAATAGCCAAGATCCTGTGGGAGGAGGAGAGTAAACTTTGTCGCCGACTGTCGCTAAGGAAGAAGAAAGAGTCTCTCTCAGAGCATCATGGTCTAGCTCGGGGGTGGACAACAGTAAATACATTCAGGAGTGGCTATGCCTATGGAACCCCTTTCAGCAGTCGCATCATGATTTTGTGTTTCTGATAAGTATTTTCATACATTGTGTAATGAACTAGAAATGATGATTGAGTATATTTATATGTCTATGATTGATTTCTATGTTGAATAATTTTGGTAGATATATGTATTATATTTCTTTGAACCCATTCTTTTGAATGGTGATTTCATTGCCTCTTCTTAGCATTTAGAGAGTTGTGGGGTGTAAGTCTGCAAGAGGGTCAGGGTAGGATTTACTAGAATGTTTAAGTCTTGTCGACCTCGAAAATCCACCTTCCCAGGAATACTAAGTTCAAACACTATGGAGGGAAGGAACCTCCTTCATACCTTTCATCCATGTGACCAAGGGCACATGCATGTGTCCTTAACCAAATTACATCTAAGAGATTAGCGTGTAGCCCATAAGAGTTTTTGAAGGACACATGTGATCAAGGTCTAGGAACCCTATGTTGGGCCCGCAAGGATCTAAGTCTTTTGGCTCCAGAATTCCAGGACTTTGGACTTTTGGAGTGTTTCGACCTTACCATTTATAAATCGTTTGAAGGAAACTGATGGTTACGGTTATCCATAAGGTTAACTGATTCCTAGTGGTTCCCCCAACTGGGATAGATAGACTTTCCCCACCGCTAAAACTAGATCCATTTACTCATAGTGAAGTAACACGACTTGCTGATTCGAGGGTATTCGGGAGACCCCTTGGCCATTGGATCCACGCTAAGGTAACTTCGATGAATTCCTACTCCAGTTGAACAGAGATGTTACAAAATCGAACTCCCCAAACTCCAAAATTACAAAGTAAGGAGAACCATGGATCTGGGGAGTTCGTCAAGAAACCTCTTAATCGTCGAATCATCTAGTGGAGGGACCCGTTTACGGTAGTTCATAAAAGTCCTTCTTCGGGAGAATGGAGCGGCCATCATGCCAAAACCTCCAAAGTCCGGAGTTGCGAAGTGACAGGGACCATAGATATAGGGACCCTTCAAGACCTCCCCTAGCCATTAGATCTTTACTATGGTCATCTTGGCCCTGACCACCCTAGGAGCAAGGAGGAATTCACACCGCAGATCCCCTGAAAGTCGAAGTTATGAAGTAACAGAGGTCGTCTATCCAGGGGTTATGTGGGCATACCTTGACTGTAAGATTGAAGGGATGGGAAGGCTATCAGTCTGGAGTGACGTAGCATAGTGATGTCATCCAGGGTGACGTGGACCCATGAATGATGTACCACATGTCACCTGGAATCATATGTCTCATGGATTGTACATTCCCATAAACACGTGGCACATGCCCTCTTTACCTTGCCACGTGTCACCTCTGGATATTTCCTGTTTTACCCATTTGGCAGGAGGAATATGCGGAACCACATGTAATCGCCTCAATGTCTAGTATGTCACCATGTGCAGGGAAGGACCCTACATGAGTCCGGGACTTCATGAATCCAAAGGTTTGGGATGCAGGGTTGTGGGTAAGTTGAAAGGTCTGAAGGTCAGAGCCGCAGAGAGATATTCTGGGCTACTTAGAGAGTTCGGGAATTCATGACTCTAGAGGACATGCGTGAAGAAAAGAAAAGGGTCATTCATCACCAAAGCATCAAACGTTGAATTCTCCTCAAGCCTATGTGTTAGATGAGGAGTAACTCTCGCTATTGGTTTAGATGGTGGATGGACCTTCCCTGTGGGAGGTAGGAACCTGGAAATAACACGGACAAGATGGACCCACATGGGTGCCACATGGCCCTCAACCAATAACTCCCTGAAGAACTTTAGGAGGACATATCTTGCCAACCATAGGTCGGATTTTGGCCCAGTAATAGTCGTTAGAAAGCTACGGGCGAACTTAAGAGGGTGAATATCTTAGAGAGATGAATCGAGTAAAAAAAATTTTGATGCCCCATCCTTATAAATGGTAATTAGGGGTCGGGTGTGTTACAACGAAACTTCACAAGTGTCTGGCTTGGCAGTTCCTATAAGTCCCACTTTGGAAATAGTCACAGATGGGATCTTTCCGCTTGGTATTTCCAACATAATGACTAGTTTGGTTAATTCCACCATAGGCATTCCGATCAACAACACTACTTCATTGGTCGTTGTTTTCACTCCTTCTATGGGTGCATGCATGTCATTTTCTTCGATGAAAAATGCTTTTTATATTGGTATGTCATCAATGCGAATTCTCAACGCATTGATTGTCTCTCATTCAACATCCCAAGTTTCTAACATTGGTGCAGGGAGTTCTTCAATTCCCTACCAAGAAATCCCTTGTGGTGGAGGCCACATTCCTCCATCATTCCCATCCGTTGGGAACCCTAACCCATTCATAGGATGGGGCACTTCTATGGGTGCCACAATCATGTCATTTTCTTCCAATTCATTCACGTTATATGGTGGAGTCATGAGCAATCATTTTTCCACATCCAAAGTGCCAAGAGGGAGAAACCCCTTCAAAGCTCAGTGAAATCTCATGCAAAGTTATTTCCATTTGCAAGGGATGTCGTCAAGGGGAAACTTCTTTCTCCGTCAAGATAACCCCATGCAAGGAATAGTTCCTTCACAAGGAGGTCCAATAGGAGGACACCCTATTTTTCCTTCCAGGAATTAGATGGGTGGAGGTTATCCTTCATTCAAATAGATCCAACAAGGTATTACCCAAAGATTTGGTCCATTGGAAAAATATTATTGGCATCCTAGTGCCAGTTACAATTCAGGACCTTATTTTCAATTTGCTAAATAGTCGATGATGCAACCCAGGCTACCGTTTCTGGCAACTCTCCATTTGTCAGACTTGTCTAAGTTGGTGAGCAAATCGATTTTCCACGATCCAAGTTGGCCTGTGGTCCCCACCAAAATTCCCTCTGACATCTCGAAGTTCGAGGGGAAGAGTGGTGAGGATCCACAGGACCATGTTATGATGTTTCACTTATTGTGCTCATGCAATTTTTTAAAGGATGACTCAATCTAGTTAGGTTTATTCCAACGTACCCTCGCTAGGGTCACTGTGAAATGGTCCATAGAAATGGAGAGGTCAAGTCACTTGATGTTTGGTGACCTTTCCATGGTCTTTCTCAACCATTTCCAACTCCCTGTTCAGTATGACATCGAAATAGATCTTTTGGTCAACTTTGAACAAGATAATGCTACCCACATTTCTGATCATATTTGGGAATGGAGGATATGGAGGATATTGATTAAATCCACGGTTCCGCCATAGTTTCTCTTAGAGTGGTTGTTGAAGTCATTACTTCCTTACATTTCTAAGGATGTATCCACTTCATGGGTCTTTTTAGAAGATAAAGAAATCTTTAGGACACAACAGTTGGAATTGATTTACTCTCAATCTAGAATTCTCTACAATACTATGCCTAACACACCTCGGTCAACCCTCGACTTATCAAAACCGAGGTTAGGACCACATGCCGATGGAATTGTAGCTTCCTCTCAAAGAAAATTTGGAGATTTGGTTTCTAACCAGATACAACAATTGTTCATTCAATAAAATGTGGCCAGCCTGGCCCTTGGCTTGACCACTTTCACCACTCAGTCCTCGGATGTACACATTGTGCAATCGAATACTTCAAAGGTCCCTCAGTAGCCCGAAGAGAAAAATAAAGGAAAATTCAAGAAGGGAAGTGGGGGAAATGACAAAAAATATAATAAGAATGTTGAGGGGGAAAAGGGTGAAAATAAAAAGGTGAAGTTCCCATGAAATATTTGTGGGGACGACCACCTCACTCATGAATGCCCAAATATGGAAGAGGCCCAACATTTAATATATTTACAACAACAACAACATCATTTCCATTTCCAATGCCAATGCATACCATACCATACCATACCATTGCCAATGCATACCATACAATGGCAAGGATATGCTTCTTAGTTGGTTCAAACCAAGCTGGTAGTCTTGTTATTCTCGGTATAATAACTGGTTGTTCTTGCTTTTCTTCCTTTCTTGGAATATTCATGTTCTTCCTCATGTATCTCTTTAGCTCTTGGGTCAATGGGTTCTTCTATATGCCCTGAAGATTCCAACTTCTTCCTTTCATCATAGAATTATGGATGTAGATGGACAACCAAGGATACTTTAAGGTTTATTTTTGAAGAAGACTTCTTCTAGAGTCAAACTGAACACGTGCTACTTATCATGGATGCTACTTTCAATTGGAACATGGATAGATACTTCATAATCCTCAATGGATCATATCATTTAGGATTAGATCCCTCATAATCCTTGCTTCATGCATGAATGCATGCTCTTCTTTTGGAATATTGTAATGAGTTCCCTCCATCTAAGAGAGTCTATGCTTCCATCTGCATTCTTATTTCCTTCTGCAAAGTGTCACTAGTTTTTTTTTCTAATTTCCTCTTGATTGTTGACTTCTTTCTATTTTGACTTCTTCTAGGTCTCTTCAAGTTTGATTCTAATTTTGTCTTATCTAGTAGTTGTTACTTATATAATAGCTTCCATGGGAATTGTTACAAAGGGTTGTCAATGTAATTCATCTTTTCATGTGTATTTCTTGACTTGTAGTCATCATGATAACAATCCTTATCTTGATATTATTCCATAGGTTTGTTTCACTTGAACATATTATCTTCTAAGAAATAGATATGCAAGATATGTACAGAAACTATGTAAATATGGTATGCAAAAGAACTTTGAATAATATTGTTACCTTGACTTAGAAGAAGAAGTTTGTTTTATCCTGCTTGGCCTTCTTTGAGGGTTCCCTTTCTTCGGCAACTGATGCTTCATTTGTGTCCTTCCTTAACCCAAACTTCATCTTATTCCTGAAATTCTTGAATTTTGTTGTGAAGGCTTGATCATCGTATTTCTTTTTGGATTTCTCTTTTGTGATAATCCTTGATTCTTCATGTGCACAAAAAGTCCAAAGTTCTTCAAATGTGAGATGCTCCTTTATTGTGTTCATGCTTGTGGCAAACACATTCCATGTCTTGGGAAGGTTTTTGAGTACTATATTTATTGGTTCCTTGAAATGATTTATTCAATAACTTGTAGTTGATTTCTTAACTGGGATATTCTCACAAAGTATGATGTTATGCTTTCATCATCATTCATTTTCATGTCACAAAGCTCATTCTTCAGACTCATTACTTGTCTAATGTTTTTAACTGAGAAGATATTAGTTAGGGCATCATACATCTTCTTAGATTAGTCAAGATGAGATATGTAGGGTATCAAGTGGTATTTTATGGAGTCCACTATGATACTCAAGGGATTGATGTCATTTTCCTTGAACTTCTCCATAACTGCAATATTCTGAGGTTCCTTCTCTTTTCCTTCTTCAAACTATGGTTTCGTGATCTTTCCTTTGACGATATCCAACACTTTATTCTTGGGAAGGATGAGGTCAATCCTTGTCTTCCATGCTCTAAAGTTAGAATCCCCTTATAACTTGTTTTCTGACTTCATAGAGTAAGTCATGACTACTTTGACTTGGTCAACCTTTGACTTTAACCAAAAACTCAAACTTAATATCTTAACTTGCTGAGAGTACCGGGAGGTGTGCTAGGTTAGGGTGCACTAGGCTATCCAGAAATTATGTCAATATCTTCACTTAAGGTTCTTTAACAAGATGGTTAAGGTTTTGTTGCAGTTAGACTATCCCCCCAATCTATCTTCCAATAGTTAGACTATCTGAAGTTAGTGTGGGCCCATAACCTGTTAGAAATATTAGGTGTACTCATTTAACCATAGACTGATCCAGATTATTTTCGGCACAAAATGAGAGAAGAGATATAATAAATAAATGCACAGAGATATCACAGATATCCAATAATATAACATAAATGTATCATATATGCAACCATAAACACATAGATACAATAATACATTATTTATATTAATGAAATAAATGTACAGACACTGTAAAAATACAGAGTGAAAGACTCGCTAGAATGGTGGAAACTTACCTCTGAGAAGAGATGTGATGGCTACTCGCATTCGCAAGAAGATGATTACAATGAGGCTCCAAAGGTATTTTTATCATAAATAAAATAAAAAACCCTAACCCCGGAAGATGAAAAGCCAACAGTTTTGTGGACCCCGTTTTGGGTAGTTTGGTGTATCAACTTTCGAGAGGCGTAACTTTGGCATACGATCTCTATTTGGGGCACAAAAAATATCGTTGGAAAGGTATCATCAAGGAGATTCATTTAGGGGGCTCAATTAGAGCCTTCGAATGACACTGCGTAGTTGAGACTCATAAACAACATGGAGCCTCTACATATATGGATGGCCCAAGAGAACATCACAGACATCTAGTGGGGAAACATCACATAATACCTCATCCTTGAAGGGTTGCATGTCGTATGAAAATCAACACTACTAGATAACATGAAGATCTCATCCTTGGTGAAGCCACCTAATGTTGTATGGCTACGGGTGTGGTGTTGTTGACAATCCAAACTATTTGATGACCTCTGTTGAGATGAGGTTCTTCTGGCTTCCGCTATCAATAATAAAATGCAGCGGGGTCCCCTTCACCCACATTTGTGAATGAGAAAGGCGCTCCCTCTCTTCAGGATCTGTTGGTTCTTCTGTTCGAATTTCTGTGGTCGTGACAATAGAAATGGGGTCTACGTCTATGATCAGTCTTTTACCATTATTTTTAGAATTATATTTTGAATCAGGGTTCGGCTCCTTGTCTTTGATCTTGAGCACCAATGACTATTTTGAGTAGCATTCATCGGTTTTGTGCCAAGGTATTTTGTGGAAATCACACCATTTTCTGGTGTCCTTCTCTGTCTTCCCGTGACCCTTATTTTCCTATGGCTTGGACTAGTTTTCAAGAGACTGTTTGTTAGGGCTATCTTTTTCATACTTTGGTTGTTGCAGATTTACAAACCTAAACTCCTGTTTGTTCTGGTGCTTAAATTTCTACTCAATTTTAACAACATATAAATAAGCAACATCGAGTGATGAGATGTCCACAAAATCCATCTCAGTTTGGATGTATCTGTGTAGAGCCCCATGGTATTTCAGAACTAAATGTCGTTCAGAGTCTTTGATACCCAACTTGGTGTGCAAGGTATGGAAGGTATTGGTGAAATCTGGAACTGCTTGGCCCCTCTCTTGCCGCAGCGTGGTCCATCTCATGTACTGGTCCTCATAGTTGCCAACAGGTTAATATTGTTCCTTTACCGCATACACAAAAAAATCGCAAGTGGGCTCGACCCCATATATTTGAGACTCCTCTGTGGAACTTTTCTCCCAGTAAGTTTCCCACCAATTTTTGACATGGGGGAGATATTTAAGGAATGCGAAGGTGATCTTTTCCCTGTCAGAAAAATTATGAATAGATAAATAACCTTATAACAAATTTAACCATTTGTCTAGGGCATCCACATCTATCTGACCTTCAAATATGAGAATATCAAAATTAACATGTACCTTGAAAGGAGAGGTGCTTCAAAAGTGGTTGTTTGATGAATATGCACCTGTTTCTATCGAAAGTCATTGAAGGATGTGGGAAAAACTCTCCATCATTTCATCCCTCTATCGCGTGAGAGCTTTCTCAAGCAACATATTGATAGAATCGTTTGTTCCATCATTTTTCTTTTATTCTTCCATGTAGGGTTTCTTGGGTGTGTGAGAGCCATTGTATTCAATAGAGACAAGCTCGAGAGCCAATTTTCTATACTCGGACCTCATCGAGGACATGCACTGAAAAAATGATCAAGAGGAACCTGCTCTTATACCACTGATCTGGATGATTTTCTGCACGAAATGAGAGCGGAGATATAATAAATAAATGCACAGAGATATCAGGGATATCCAATAATATAACATAAATGTATGAGAGATGCAACCATAAACACAAAGATACAGTAATAGACGATTTCTATTAATGAAATAAATGTACAGAGACTATAAAAATACAGATTGAAAGACTCGCTAGAATGGTGGCAGCTTATCTCTAAGAAGAGATGTGACAACTACTCGCATTCACAAGAAGATGGTTACAATGAGGCTCTGAAGGCCTTTTTACAATAAACATGAATGTAAAAAAACCTAGACATCTAAAAACCTAACCCTGGGAGATGAAGTTCCAAAAGTCATGTGGGCCCCATTTGGGTAAGTCAGTACATCAACTTCCCGGGGTTGTAACTTTTGCATACGATCTTTGTTTTAGGCGTACGATAGCTACTTGGAAATATCTATCCGAAGACTGCAACTATTGAGAATAACTTCATGATGAAATTTTCTGATCAGAATATACCCAAACAAATGTCGTTTAGGGCATCATAATGGCTCCGAAAGTCCAGGACCCAAAAAACTGCTAAAAATAGTAAATTACCAAAATTGCGAGAAAACTGTTTTGATCCAGTTGGAAAAGGTGGGTGGACACCGATATCCACTTGGATCATAGACAATATATCAATATTTTCAGCCAACCATAGGTCGAAGCCACCCAGGTCGAAGCCACCCTCGAGCACCTTAACCTTGACATAGAGAATAATTTCAGAAGCAAACCCTAAATACAAAATCCAATCGAGGTAACGTAGCACTCTCCAGAGCTAGCATACCAAGCAGAAATTACAAACCATAACCAAGAGAAAGTACAACCCTAAAATTGAAAGTACTAGTTGCAATAGTTGCAGTTGCAGCTACTCTCCAAACTTGTGCACTTACTAAATTTCTCTAGTTGCGATTTGTGTGTGTACAAATGAGCTCTGGCATACTGTACTTATACTGCTCTTTCTTAGCTGGCTTGGCTGAATTCTCTTTCTAGAGGCTAAAGAATCAATATTAATTATTTTCTTCAATCGACTTGTTTTCTAGGTTTATGTCCAATGCTTTAGGGTTTCTTCTTGCTTCTCGGAATATTCTATTCTTGTCAAGGTTACACGTGGAGGTTAATACTTCTCGCAAATACCATAATATCAACACATAGAAGAGAGATGAGCTTAAAAATTCAGACTCTGAAACATAGACATTTTTTCATGTCTTTTTTAAAGATAGGTTGAAATTTGGTAACTACCTACAATACCTCTCGAATGGGGAACCCTTCTAGTTCTTGAAAATGGACTAAAAATAGTGAGCTCCAGATTCTTCTTTGTTTGCAAAGGATATTACTATGACTCCTTCATTTTCAATTTCCTAGATCATGTTAAGTCTCTTGTGGAAGTTAGTGTATTGATGGAAAAAATTGGAGTCATTGTCTATAACCTTCAACCATAGAGTTCGACTCCTTAACCTCCAATATTTCTCTTCTAATTCTAGAAGAGAGTTTCTAGTGCCTTTTAAGTCCTTGAGTAACACGATTTTAGTTTTATACATAGATCACTCACCCAAAATTTGATATAGATCCATAATGTTTTCTTCCTTTTCACACAATTGTCTCTTCTTATGAGCATTGTAGATTTTGAGCCAATTTTTAATGGATTTCTTAAGCCTAACAAGATTATTAGAGAACTAGAACATCATCAACTGATCTCCATAGGAGTCCAATGGTTTCCAATATCTTTTTAAAATAAACACAAAATCTTATTCTTCCATCCAAATGTGGTTGAATTTGAAAGGGATAGGGGTCAAGGCTGATTCTGACTTGATCTTGAGGACTACCATCCTATGGTCAGAAATCCCTCCTTCACCCACCGATGAGTTTACTAAAGGCACATATGACAAGAATTGTTCAGAAGAAGAAAATATGTCCAACCTTTTAGAGACAATATCTTTTCCGGTTCACAAATTGCACCAAGTGGGAACCAACTTCACTAGTTCGATATCTACCAAATGATGCGCTTCCAAAAAAGAGATAAATAAGCCTCTTTTTGAGTCCATTCTAGGAAAGTCAGCCCAAACTTATCTCCAAGAGATGGTAAAGTTAAATTCTCCCCCAACCATAGTGTAAGGGACATTGAACATGCATGTAGAAGCCAAATCATATCAGAATGGGATTCTATTAGCATAGGGTCCATAAATGTTTAAAATTGAAAATGGAAAAGCAAAATCTTTGACTAACAATTTAATCAAGATTTTTGAAAGAAAAAAACCGAGGAAAGAGACTTGCACATAGATCCCCATCGAGATAAGATCCCTCTTGACTTTCCTTCAATGTCAATGGAACAAAGTGACCAGTTCTTCAACCAAAACTCTAGAATACTTCCAACTTTAATTCCAAATCATTTATTTTCTTGAATAAGCATAACATTAGGATTTAGATTTTGCAAAATACTTTTGAGTGATAACCATTTTGGGGGGTTTCCTACCCCTCTCTCATTAAAATATACAACAATAATTTTGGGGAACATTTAAGGGTTGGCCTAGACCTAAGTTCCTTGGTGATGGGTACTTGTTTCCCCTTTTGAATTTCCATGACAACTTTCTCTTGAGCCTTGAGTAAGTGGGATTTTCGACCTACATGATTGGGTTGAATAGGGTCAGGGGCTAGACCACCTTGAGAAGAAATTATCATTGTCAACTTGTACTTGGATTGGAGGGAGTAGGTTTTCTTGAGGCAGAAATGGAGCCACACTTGCAGCTTGGGAATGCCTTACCAAGAAACCCTCTAGATAAAGGGAACTAAGAGGAAAGATGTAATGTTCCTGACTTGGCTAGTCTAGGAAACCCTGTCGGAATATGGGATCACTGCGGAATCAATGAAGAATGATGGAAGACCTGATGATCTTCCTGGTGACTAGGGTGTGTATTTCAACACCGAAATCAACCAACTGGTGGCTTCCTCCTGGAATACACTAAACTATCTCTCCTGAGATGCGCCTCTTCTCATCAATGACAATTCATAGTATGCATAATAATGAATTAGGTCACTGACCCTTCCTTTATAGCTTTCCAAAACCCTCAATCATGCTGAAACCCTAATTCATTGTTGACTTCCAAAACCCTAAATCACTATTGAAACCCTAATTCATTGTTGGCTTCTATTTTTAGTTCATAATGACTTAAAAGCACTTTTAACCCTTTTTATATCAATGTCACTTTTCGAATATAACACCTGTGACTGGAGTGACCTCTAGTAACCTTGTTTACCACTCTTTGGACCTGGCTATAGTCTAACGGGGAAGTTTAGACCATTAATCCTCCTCTCTAGAGCTCCTATTTGGAAAGGGACATTATAGTCCTCCCTTCCCGAAATTGCTTGTCCTCAAGCAATACCAGTCCAGGGTACCGCAACACTTGCTCACTCTCCCAAGTAGAATCCTCTACTGGAAGCCCTCTCCATCTAACCAAACACTCTTTGATGACCTTGCTCCTCAGTTTCCGCTCCGAAAACTCCAAAACCTCCTCCAAAACTAACTCCAACTGTCCCTCCTCATCCAACTGTCCCACTACCTTTTTGAGGCAAGACATGTGGAACACGTTATGAATCTTTCTCCCATCTGGAAGCTCTAGCTCGTAAGAAACTTCTCCTACTCAGTGCATGATCCTGTAAATACCATAAAATCTGGGCTTGAGCTTCTCGACCCCACTCTTCTTTAGAGATGACTATCTGTAGGGTTGGAGTCTCAAGAAAATCAAATCTCCAACCTCAAAGATGCACTCTATCCTGTGCCTGTCTACACTTATCTTCTGTCGGTTTTGTATTGTTTGCAGGTTCTATTTCAACAACTTGAGAATATCATGACTCTCTATGATCCAATCCTTGGCCTTGGGAGATCTTCTCTCCCCGTAGACCAATTATACCAAAGTGGGAGCATCATATCCGTACAATGCTCGGAAGGGTGTCATACCAATGGACATGTGGAAGGTGGTGTTTTTGCAATGTTATCCTAAATGTAACCACTTTACCCACGTTCTCTATTGTCCTCCTACATAGTTCCTCAAATACCCTTCAACCCACTTGTTGACAATCTTAGTCTACCCATCTGTCTGAGGGTGATAGTTGGTGCTAGGTGTCAACTCTGTCCCCACCAACTGAAACAACTCTCTCCAAAATGTCCCTATGAACTGACTGTCCCTGTCACTGATGATGTTCTTTGGCAACCCATGAAGTTTGAAGACCTCCCTGAAGAAAATCTCGGCTACCTGAACTACGCTGTACTCTATCGGTATGGCGTAGAAGTCAGAAAACTTGGTCAATCTGTCAACCACTACATAGATACAGTCCTTACCTTGTACCTTGGGTATACCTATGATGAAGTCCATAGATATACTCTCCCATTTCTGCTCTGGAATGGGGAGTGGCTGAAGTAACCTTGTTGGAAGAGCATGCTCTGACTTGTTCTGCTTCCAAGCCACACACTCACTGATGTGTCTCATAACGTCTTGTTTAAGGCCCTTCCATGAGAACCTCTCTCTGATCTGTCTGTAGGTTTTGAAAAACCCCTGATGGCCTGCTAGAGGTGAATCATGAACTGCGATGAGGATCTTCTTCTTAAGTCTTGAATATATC
>SNQJ01S0147019.1:4462-21899 GCA_010110895.2 Picea sitchensis | reverse complement strand
TAAAAAATTGTTTATTGAGTTAATTCTTGTCAAAAGGGTATCTGATGTTCCTTTATCATATTAAAAAAAGATTCATCTTCAAGACAAGTTTTGTTGAATTTAAAAGGGTTGGCTAGTTTCTCAGAACCATGTCTAAGCTCCAAGAAGATATCATGATGATCTGACAATCCTCCAAAGCCTATACACTACTTGATAGTAAACGGTTTGTTCAGAAGAGAATCATTAATTAGAAAACGATCTATCCTTTTTTCCACTCCATCGGTTCCGATCCTTTTGTTTTTCCATGTCGGTTTGAGAATTAAAGGATCTAGATCTGTTAAATTGGAATCTGCAAATTTATTATTGAAGTAATCAACCAATGGATCGGGCCTCGCACTATCCCCCCAAACTTCAAAAGGACTCAGGGAGAGATTCAAATCACCCCCCTAAAATAAGCAGATCTTTAAAGAACGATTTTTTGAGGAGAGTGTCCCGGAAAGGTTTCTTGTTCAGATAAGGTCCACAAATGTTAAGTATATGGACCGCCTCCTTTATTTCTAACAAAAAAACCGTAATCCCAATTACCGAGTCTGAACCCCAAGAGTTTATAACTTGTACTTTAAGAGAGTTTCATCCTGTGGCCAGTCCACCGAATCTGCCCGAAGCATCTACCGAAGTGAAAACCCACCCAGGTAGCAAGTGTTCCAGACTTGTTTTTACCTCCTCCCCAACTCCCAAAGTCTCTTGAAGAAGAAGAAGGTCTGGTTGTTCTGCGTAGACCACCCTTTTTTAGGGAATATTTTTTGTGGGCTGCTGCCAAACCCCTGTAGTTGAATGACATAATGTTCATACTGGAACCTTGATCTGGGGATTCACTGCTCTAAGTGCCCGTTGAATAGACTGTTATGTTTCGGCCAAAATATCTAATCTGGCCTTTGATTGTGCTTTAGAAATAAGAGATTTTATCCCCCGTCCTCCCCTATCCAGAGAGGAAACTTCATCCTTTTCCAGTCCACCTACAGATTTTGTCTGAGATCTTAAGAAATATCGGGTAGAAGAAGTCTCCAGCGACTGAGAAGAGGAGGAAGAGTTTTCTTCGAGAAGGCAAAGATGTTTAGGGGGGGTGGGGCTTCCAAAAGAGGAGGATATTTGGATCTATCTAGTCTAGACCCGGGACAGTTTATGGAGACAGTGTTAAGAGATACATTTTTCAAAGCCTTCGTCCAATCAGTACCCTCTAAAGACAGATTATTAATTAAAACAGTAATAGGGGGGAGGGGATAAGGAGAAATACTAGAAGAGAGAGTTTTTGAAAAGTCTGAGATTGGTGAGGATGTGCTTGTATTCTCCAGCTCCCCTTCCGTAGTCCTTTTTTGGGGCGGCGAGTGATCCGTTTTAGTGTTATTAATATATTACTCGTATGTTATACTTTATTTTTATGTGTATTATATATTATTATAAGTAGTATATTATATATTATTATAAGTATATTATATACTATAACATACCTACCTTATATAGTTTAAATTAATTATTGTTATCCATATATTATAATATTATAGGATATTATTATTTGCATCATATTTATTATAATTAATAATCATTTTATTATAATAAGTTTGATGATTTTTATTTTTAATGATATTATTACTTTGTGATGGTATTTTTTTTTTATTTTTTATGATTATACAAGTATGTCCTCTTCTAGGGTTTTCCATTTTTTGTATTTATTGCAAGGTTTCTTTCTTGTCATAATTGAGTTTTTTTAGTGATGATGGATGGAGTTACTAATCCAAAACATTGAAAAACACGCATGATAATAATAATGCATTTTCATCATTCCCACGAGAGACATCTCAAAACAATTATTAGTAGTTTTTGAACATTAGGTAGGAGTCTTTGGACCCTAAATATGGTTAGGGTAAAAAAACCTAATTGTTAGGCCATAAACAAAACTTCTAGGATTATGAGGTTGATATCTTAAAAAACCAAAAAAGACCTTTCAAGAGAATGTTTTTCCTCTAACTAGATATATAAGTACCATTGACATTTTTTAGCATTAGGTATTGGTCAAGGGAGGAAACATGATCGTTAGGCCCTAAATGAATCTTTTATCCATCTAGGGCCAATATGAATGCCACAAACAACCACACATGACCTCCTAAAGGAATAATTGGTCTATGATTGGGGATGTCAATGTCACTAGGTGGTTTTGAGTAGTATGTGTTATGACCCCCTCGAAACAATCTAGGGATGAAGGCCTTTGGTCCTAAACAAATCTTTGAGTCATTTAGAGAAATGAACAATGATTTGAAGCAAAACACGTGACCTCTAGAGGGTATCCTTGGCCTTTAAGAAATGGTTCTAGTTCCCTCACAAAGTTTCGAAAATTCATTATGGGTCTGAATGTCTTGATATGGTGGAGGGTGGAAAACCAAGCCTTAGATAAAGTACAAATATTATAGGAATCTAGGGAAAAACGTGATGCCCCAAACCACCATACCTAACCTCTCAATATTTTAGGAAGCTTCTAGGGATCAAGGGTCTTGAATGGAACCTCAAGACATCATATATGACCTCTCAAGGGGGTGTTTATCCTTGAAGTGGGATATGGGAATCATTAGGAGATTTTGAACATTGGGTATAGGTATTGGGTCCCTGGACATGATCGATAGAGGAAACCCAAGGCTTAGGTACTAAAGGAAGCTTCTAGGAATGTGGGTTCAACAACGACATGTTGAAGCACCACAAAGGACCTTTTCATTATATCCTTGGTTTATGGATGGGGATAGTCAACATTATGAGGTTTTGAACATCAAGAATGACACCTTGAAAAATCACAAATGACCTCTCAAGGGAATATTTTTAATTTAAATATGTATATAGGTATGATTAAAAACATTTAGCACTAGGTATGGGTCTCGTGGCCCCAGATATTGCTAGGGGAATAAATATGGACCTTAGGCCCTAAAGAAAACCTCTATCCATCTAGGGCCAAGAAGGATGCCTTGAACAACCAAACATGGCCCTCTAAGGGTATCCTAGACTATGGTTGGGGATGTCGATGCCACTAGGTGGCTTTCAGATATAGGTATGCATCCTAAGGTATTGGAAAAAATCCAAAGAAGAAGGTGATGCATTAGGTCCTAATAAAATATTCAAGGCATCAAGAACCATGAGAAATGCTTCAAAGAACCACACATGACCTTTGGAGGGTATCATTGGACTCTAAAAAAGGATGTTAATTCCCTCACAAGGTCTTGTGAATTAGGTATGTGTCTGAAGGCCTTGATATATTTGAGAGTGGAAACTCAATCCTTATCCAATGTTTAATGCTTTCAATCATCGAGAGCCAAACATGATGCCCCACCACACCCAACCTCTCAATTGTTTAGGAAACCTCTTGGGCTCAAGGGTCATGAATGACACCTCAAACCACCATAGATGATCTCTTGAGGGGATATTTAGATTCCAAGTGAGAATATGGGGATGGGTTTTGGGTCCTTGGACATGATTGAGAGAACCCAAGCCTTAGATCCTAAAGGAAGCTTCTAGGCATATTGGGCCAACAACAACATGTTGAACCACCACAAAGGAACTTTCCATGGAATCCTTGGTCTTCGTATAGGGAAAGTGAACGTTATGAGGTTTTTAACATTGAGCATGAGTCTCTACACCTTAGATATGGTTAGGGGATCAAACCCAAGAGTTAGTCCCTTAACGAAGCTTCTATGACTCCGTGGTCATGAATGATACATTTAAGCATCACAAATGACCTCTCAAGGCCATCATTTTCCTGTAACTAAGTATATATGTACCATTAGCATATTTTAGCATTAAGTATGGATCTAGGGGACCTATAAATACTAACAAGAACATGCACTCTTTATAACAAATAATCCTTCCTCCTTAGGAACAAATGCAAATGGATGTTCTAAAATGTGTACATGCTCTTTCTCACAAACCACAGGCATTCTAAAGAGCATATGTACTCTTACTAAAAAAACATGTACACATTCCTAAAAAACATATGAGTAAACTTATGCACATCCCTAAAAATTCTAAATTGACAAATATACATGGTATTTTGGAGAACAAAAAAAACTATAAAATTAAGAAATAAAATAAAATAAAATAGAAAAACAATTTTAAAATATCCATCAATCTAAAAATTCAACTTCTACTTTGCTATGTCAAATAAAAAATGGTAATACACATATCATTATACATAAACAATGGTACTGCATGACTAGTCCCATAATGAGAACTTAGCTTCCATCTCCCTCATCATTACACCATCAAACGCTGCACTATAATGATATTTATAAAGTCATGAGTTCCCTCTCAGGAGAAAAGGTAGATACATGAAAAAGATGAAAAAGCATGGAGGTAGGTATAAAAACATTTTCCAAAACAAATTTAGGTTATTTTTACAAAATATTATAATTTACAGGCTTAAAAGGAATGGTAGGTATTTAACAATAAAAAACTATAAATTATTATATAATAGAACTAGATTTAGCAAAATATTTTTAACATTTTTTCCTTCATAAATTTAGTGACCTTCTAATTGAAATTATCTTGACACATATCATTGAGAACAATGCTCAATTTGCTTCATTTAAAAGAAAAAACTAAAATATAAGGTTATAATAAAACTGTTGGTCAATCGTCCATGGGGTAAGTCATTGGTATATAATCTTTCAAAGTAGCTCTTTTAAAATTGCCTATTAATATGAGTCTTATTCAACGTGCTCTCTAATATTATTAATTTAAAAGAAATTTAAATAAAAAGAGCTTTCCTAAAGATAATAATGAAAAAAAGTTCTTAATAATATTTTAACTATCATATTTTAGTAGTTAGAACTTTTTTGAAAAATTTGTGGGAATAAAAAGTTTTCGGTATTTCAAGATTGAGATCTAGACCTTAGTAATCAGGGTTCAATATTTCAGGATCGAAGGGAGCAAGACCTAGTTTATTATGATGGGCATGGTCTAGACCTTCATGATTGAGAACCATTTCCAGAATGAGACCTAGTTTTTTATAAGCGATATAAAAAAATTCTTAATAATATTTTAACTACTAGTTTTTTCTAGAAAGTTTTAACTATTGTTATGAGTAACTGTGGAAACCTTCACACCCTCATTACCATATTTTAAATCAATATTTTCACTTATCTTTGTGATGTAACATGTAATACCCTTTCAATAGTGGAAGAGTAATGAAGCTATCTCAAACCTGCGGGAATAAATTAATCACAAACAGAGTAACAAGTTGTAGAAACACAATAACTCAAAAAGGGAATCTGAAAAGATAAAAAAAATATTCAGAATGTTTTACATATAAGAAAAAATGTACAATATATAATTTACACTAAAACTAATAATAGTTATTTTACAATTTTTTCAAGATGTTTCTTTTCCATTTTTTTTTAAGGGAACAACTGTTGTTGTTTCATATATGTGTAAGATGCAAAATAATTTTTTGAAACTCCAGTTGGGCCAATAAATAGATGAAATTCTAGTGGTTATAAAAGTGCAATACTAAGTAGATAATTCCTATAACCATATACTAATTACTCTAATTATTTAAATTACCCTAACTTTTTAAGAAGTTTTGTCAACTCTATAAAGTTGATCAATCTAAATTACCCAATTCTTTAAGAAGTTTTTTCAACTCCCCAAAGTTGATCAATTTAAGCAGTTTTTTCAACTCTGCAAAGTTGATCAATCTAAAGGGAATGTAACCTTCCATCGAATTTCATGTTTATCAATCTTGAAGGCATGTGCAAGTTATGTAAATGATATGAAATCATTAAAATAATAAATCAGTTTTACATATATTCATAAAATATTGAAGGGAGAAAAGATATAGATAGCTTCAAGAGGTTGGGTTAATAAATAAGTATGTTGTTAAAAAAATAAAATGTTCAAATATTTTAAACAATTGCCATCCTCTTTTTTGAAATTTCAAATTCCAAGAATTATTATACAAGTCTAGTTTTTATCCAGATATTCCAAAAACAACCAGCTTGAAATGTTGTGGAGATTTAAAATACAACTTTGGCATCAACAGTAAGTAAATTTCCCATTCTTTATTAGAACAATTGAAAAGATCTGCGAAGCAAAAAGGAGGATCCTTGATCTATACCCTTTTAGGTACAATTTAATCCAATAACAAACTTAAGGACATTATCACTTTTTGTAATTTTTGAAAAAACATGGAAATTTTGGATAACAGGTATTTAATAAGAAAATTTGTGAATTTTTCATATAATAGAACTACATTTTCCAAATTCTTTTTATTTTTTTTCACAAAAATGAATTTATATTACAAAACTTAAAAAAACACATCAAATCATTTGATGCTCTGCATATCAAACAGAATGACAAGGTGGAAACAAAGAAGTCATCATTCCAAATAGTCCTCTTCCCTTGAACGTAGCCGGAGCCACCAATCTTATTTGTGCATGGACAACTACAAAGACAAAAACTGTTGGATCATTAAATAATTCTGTGAACTCCGTAAATAGTGCATTATTCAACATTCTAAGAGACAATTAGATGTTGGGTGCCAAATCTCCAGTGAATAAAATCTGGATGTGAAACTTCCAATGACTTGTAAATCGATGACAAAGAAGTCTGGAATGGCTATCTTCATAAGTGCGACATGATCAGAGAAAGAAGCACCACATGCAGAACCATGGTTAATCTGAAAAATTGATAATACTACTCAATAACCAGTCTCCTAAGTCTTGATCAGTTGGTCCTGTTATAAGGCATCTTGTAAGTGAAATTCATTGGTTCGAGACTTTTGAGAACACATCAAATCCAACTGTGTTAAGATCTGATTTTATCCAAAAAAACTAAAAAAAAAAAAACTCAATAACCCCTAAAACCAAAATACATAAAACATATTAAAAATGACATTTTGATATTTTATAATTGATTTGATAAATGAAATATGATCTCAAGGCTTACCAATGAGAATAAATAAATAATGAAAATGCTCACAGATTAAAACTAATTTAATGAATCTCTCCAGCTCCTATAACTATATACATCTAAACTATTTGCACAATAAGGAAAGCTTTTAATAATGTATGGATTTTACTACTGTGATTGATATATACACCTCAACGATTAATATAATGGTACCATTATTTAAGGCTGATAAAAAACAAAAACATTTCCAAACTGATTATGAGTAGACACACTGATAATAATATTAGAGTTCTTTCTAACCCCACCATCCATCCTAACAACAGGATAGTAGGATTTATAATAATCTAGTTAAACAAAATAGAGACTTTATTTCAGAGTTGCTTCAAACGCCACTGTGCATTGTAATAAGAGAAAAGAGGAGGATGATTTATGGTTGTGGTGATATGACTCCACAACACAATAGTTGCAGGCAATATTCACAACATTGCATATATAGGCGACATGATGAATCTTTGCATGTAGAATAATATGGGGTATCAGGGGCCTCCAAGGAAGGGTCCATGGTATTCTCGGACCTCATCTTATCATGTGTACATTTAGGTAAAACAAATTGACTCAAATAGGTTTTTTGTTAATATTATTTGTTAGGGTAGAGGACTTAGATGAATATTTATAGGCTAGCATGTACCATTTATCCCTTTTATCAACAAACTAAAATTTCCATATACTTGGAACTAATTTTCTTTTTTATCCTTCACATTTTAAAGTCATCCTTAAAACTATAAGTTCAATGAGATTATTGGATCCAGATGAAAGGCCTACCTTCATATTAATTGTATCATTCCCAGATAAATGCAAACTCAATCATTACTACTTCTATCATATGGACCTTGCCTTGTTCCATAAGAAAAATCCATACATTATCTTTATTTATAACCAAATTCACCAACTCTATTTCTTCAATAATATGGGAGTTTGAGGTTTTACTATTGGTGTAAGAAAACTATGAATCTAAATTATGTACTTTGTACATAAAATTATTGGTTTCTCTAACATGTTCTTAGTGGACTAAGAGACTAGGGGTGTATTTCCCATTCATGGAGTACCAATTCTCATATTTTTCTTGGCTACTTGCATTCATTTTTGGGCTATTGATATGCTACTATTGCAGGTGAGTATGTGCACTAGAGGTAAGGGTGGTGATAAGATCCTTGTATAAGGGGTGCCACTCTTGAATGTGATTACAATCACTAGGAGTGAGGATGGTACTAATACCACTATACACCATACCCTAAGGGTTTTTAGTGAGATCCTCTCCACCATAGTAAGGTCGATCAATGAAGAATCCAATCTCTGATAATATTTTGGAAATGATTAGGTTTATTAGAAGAGTTTTGTGTACCATGAATTTCTTCACCTTATTGATCATGGGGCTTAATAAAGGGAAATACATGTGAAGGTAGTTGCATTGTTTTTGTGGAAAATCGACAGCTAGGTATGATATCACACCCCTCTCTTTGGTGAAACATTAGATCATGTGATACTTGAGAATTGACTTGATCAAATTAGACTTCTATTATCTGAGGACTATGGGTACTTTATTTCATGTTAAGTCATGCATTATTGGTTTTCCATGTTTTTTTTTTAAATTCTTTTATTCATTATTGAAAATTAGCTTACCTTCCCTATTCTTTTTTGGGGGGGCTTGTAAATTGTTTGATCAGTTAGCTATGCTATAGTCTAGGTGATTTAGAGAGATAAGATTCCACAACTAGAATGCCTTGACATAGATGAAAAGATTGATGAATTCAATGCTCACAATGATTAACCTAGGAACTTGGAGAATTGAAGTATTGAAGAAAAGATTGAAGGCAATGATGATATTTATACTAACTCATTAAAATTTTATTAACTAACTTGATTGTTGCATGTTTAATGTGTTTATTTTCTTGATTGCCTTTGAATTCTAGTTTATGTTTTATAAGTTCATTAATTTAGGAGTACGATTAACAATTGGAAATATTAATTTAATTTGATTTCTTGAATGTTGAGTTAGTAGTTACTTGATTATTATTTTTTATACTTATAATTACTTAAACTCTCATTTCAAAATATAACTTTCCATATGTTTCATTCAACATTTCACTAAATTAACAATCTATTTGAATCTTGTTTGAAATTAAACAAAACATTTAAGTCAAAAGTGAAAAATCACAAAGATGGAACAATAACCTTCTTGAATGACTAATATTATTAGTTGGTCAAAAGATATTTTGTGTTTGTTTAAGACTAAAACCTCTCTTCTAGAAATCAAAACCCTAACCCACCCTTTTCAAAGTATCATGAATATAATATGTATATAAGTTTTTATTTTCCARATAACATATTCAACATGCATTCMTTGTACGGTTCCTTTCATTTCTAGAATGAACATTCTACATCAAATGTCTACCTCAAAATATTTCATTTGTTCCATTATAGTGTTCAATTCAATGTTGACCCATTAAGTATGATTACATTTTTTTTCCATATATAGCCATCTTATCATTCCATTAAAACTTGTATTCCAAATGCCATTACATTTAGTTAACAATATTCAATCCAAGCAATTAATCCCTAAGGTCATCCATTCTCTTTCCTCCAATTCCAATATGAACCTAGACACATATTCCCAATGCCAAGCATACATTGTCATCCACTATCAAGTAGTATAAACCTTGAAAAAAACTAAAAGATGAACATTAAACCATGCAAGAAAATATCGAGGATGTGCGAAAGAAAGGGATGGGACATTACCACTATTTCAAACTCAAACCTAGATTGTGTTAGATACTAGACCTCCTCTAGCACATTATTGAAACACCATCCCAATATTTTTTATGGCTATCAATCCTTGGTGATTCCTCAAATCCCAACCTGTGCCCACGAAAACCTTCCATTGGCTCACCTAAAAAATCCTCCATCCATTCTACCACATCAACAAGGTCGCAAAACCCTTGGCATATTCCCTTGTTTTGTGGTAAATAATTTGAACTACTTGAATTTATTTGTTGGTGTTGATTAAAACATATTCATTATATAATGCAAATTTTTAATTTGTCAACATTAATTTCTTTTTTGTATAGGAATCATATCTAGACAAATATCGAATTCATTATTATTATAGAATTTTATTGTCACGGTAGAAAGTGCAATTAGTGTAACTTTTAAACTTCCTTTGCTTAATGGTCTATAACATATATTTGATTTAATTCATTTATAGTTAATCATCAAATTTAAATTTTAATTGTGATTTTACAATTTCATATTCAATTTGGTTGTGGAATTTAACTTGTCATTTTAGAAAATTAATTTAGTTTGAACTCAAATTGGCATAGTAAATCATTAGTAAAAAAATAATTTTTAATTTTGATTATGTAATTTCACATTCAATTTGGTTGTGGAATTTAACTTGTCATTTTAGAAAATTAATTTAGTTTGATATCAAATTGGGATGGTAAATCATTAGTAAAATTTCACATTTTTCTTATTATTGGAGAGTCATCAAGGTAGCATACATGGAATATTATGTCAAGGAGAAAAACATTCCTAAGAAGTGCAAGGTTCATGCACCTTTAGTGCCATCCCAAGTAATTGATATATTTAAGGATCATTCCTAAGGATATTACTTTGTATTAATTTGAGTGCAAGGTTCATGCACCTTTAGTGGCATCCCAAGTAATTGATATATTTAAGGATCATATAGTGGCTGAGTGATAACAAGATTGTTCCTTGGTCAATAATTTTGTTTGAAGGTATAACATTATAAGTGATGATTACCAATAATTATAACATATGTTATTGAGATATAATATTGTGATATGCCATAGGATTTGACATTAATCCCATTCCAATATGAATGCAATACAAGCAATCTAGTACACAGACTAAGTCAACACAATAAAAGTATGAAAACCCTAGATGTAATGCATTTAGATGGAATAGATATAGAGGGGTATTACACTTGAAACTTAATAAAAAAAAATCATGTTGATGACTTATGATCCATCCTATATTATATGTAGAACTAGGCATGGCCACTTTTAGTTTATGAAACTAGAGAATGAGTAGGGGAACTAGTCAAGGTCATGTTCCCCTTAGTGAGTGCCAAATCCATGAAGAGTTCTCCCAAGAATTAAAGACATTAAAGAGTTAATTTAATGAGAAACCCTCCCTCCTCTAAGATATTAAGGTTATGTTAGATCCCCTTGGATCGAAAACATAAAATMAAGGATATATACAATTAGAATAAGAGGAGCCTAATTAAAAAGAGTCCCTCAATTGTCAMAAAATACGTTACAAATTGAGGGAGAAAAAGTTTACRAATTTCAATAGGATGATTAGAAGAGGGAATGAGACCAAGTCATTGTCAATGAACATTGAAGGCACGTGATGTTGTACGATTTGAACCCCTTGAAAAAACAAAKATATTCAACTACTARGTAACCAACAATGAAAACCTATGGTGGGACCATTTCAAAAAAAATGGAAAAAGTCGATGCAAAGCATCAAATTTTGGATTATTTTAAGACATGTTTTAAGAGGAAGTACCTAGGTGAGATGTACTATTAAAAGAAAAAAATATGAATAATACTCACTTAAACATGGAAGTATGATAAAGGAAGTGTATGAATGCAAGTTTGCAGAAATAGAAAAATATGTCCTTGGACTTGGTTAAGAGTCTCAAGTTGGGAGATTTAAATTGTTCATGTAAATTATTGAAGTCTTGAGTTTTACGGAATCAAATCCCAAATGGAAATCTCTTAATAATAAAAGAAGCATAGGTGAACTTCTTATCAATATGAAAATGAAACATATTTTATCTGTGGGCTATACATGTCTCTCCATTATGAATATCTACACTAAGCTTCCTCCGGGAAATTGCTCTAAATTATACTCCAATGATTTTCTCCAAGTTTACCCTTTCTAAACTAAAATGAAATTATTGTTTAACCATCATACCATATCCTAAGGGAAATTTTCTTCCCTTAGAACCTGCGAACATAAAATATTGTATGAATAACTATACATATAAAAAATTTAAAAGACTTTACCCTCTTAAAAAATGGATTATGCATCTCTTCCAATGGTGAAGGTGGAATCCCCACAATAATAAAACATAAAATTGATGAGGATTTATCTCAATTATACCATTGTATCACCAAATAACCTTGAAATCCCTCAATATTATCACATCCATCCAACATTAGAGTGCATAAGGTGTCTCTCCATGGATACCCTTCTGCTTGTTTTATAATAAATTTGCAAAATGTGACATGGATCATCATCCACATTTTCTAATTTTTAATTAACAATTATGGACATTGTTCATCCATCCACATTGGTGGGCCTATGAATAGAAGCAATAATGCTACTGCCTCCTTGTATTTTTACTTTACTTGTCAACTCGGGGTTCGTAGAAACTTAAGAGGTGTTGTGAAAAGTATATGCAGAGTGCATTGATAACAGTCTAGGTCTGAGATTGATCAATGGGCTAATGCATGAAACTTAGGAAGGAATATGATTTGCAAAAAAAACTTGAAGCGACTTATATTTATATTAGTAAAAGCAATCTAGTATACTAGCATGAAAGAAAGCATATTGAGCTATGAAAAGAATAAATTGATTATAAAGCATGGAAACTAATTCTACTACACAATAGAAAATTGCATCAAAGAAGATGAACTATTGCATAGAATAAATGAACCAAATTATTCCTAACACTTGAGCCAATATCAAGCCAAATGTTATATTATTGTCTATTGCTAAATTCATGAAAAGAGGAATGAGAAAATTAAGAAACTTAAGATAAAATAGTCCTACATGAATCTTCTACAGAAATGGTAATAGTCCTATAAAAAAATCCTACATGATGCTAGAACGAGTCCTAAAAATCTTTCATAAGTCCTCCAAAGCATTGACAAAGATAGGTTAATATATAATGAGATTCAACTAAGGTTTTTATCCTTGAGAAGATACCCTTGAGCATCCCAATAGGCTTCCAATATTTTATATAGGAGACCTATTGAAGATAATATTTAACAAAATTCTAACATAAATTAGAGATTATTGTGCATGACTATCTAATCCTTCAAAAGAAATGAAAAACACTAACTAATCACACACTAACATGCAACAAAAATAAATTACAATAGGGTTCTTGATCCCTCTTTAATGGGCCCTACCCAAGATGAACAAGGAACCTTGAGGAAACTCTAATAAGATCATTAAAATCAGTAATACACCAGGAGTAAGACATGTTTATTTCATTAAAATTAGTAATACACCAGGAGTATACCTCCAAGTATAAACAAAACCTTTCTTAACAAAACTTAACACAATATTTAGAATTTTGGTTGTTCGTTCTCCTATGTTAGAGGCATATTTATACATTTTGGAACTTGACGTCTTCCCTTGGATCAAGGAGAAAATAGGGGAACAACATATCTTGATCAATCTCCTTTTATTTTCAAACTTCTTCTTGCAAGGAGTAATCATTAGTAAACTGGCAATTCTCTAGAGTTAGATGGGGGACAAGGTAGCTTGATTCAGGGATTTTACCTGTTTGATTGATGCTACACACATTTTTTTATCATAGACATTAGATAAAAAAAGGTACTATACACATTAAAATCCACCTCAAAAACTATTCAACTAAACAACATAGAATAGTATCCATGACTACTATTAAACATGGTCAAATAAAATCAATCATTAGTCATATTATGGTGAAAATGTGTGTATTATGGGCCTTTGATATAGTCAATATTGTGGCCCATCATCACCCCCCAACTGAAATATTTCACACCCTTGTGCAAAAAAACTTGTCCTTTTTTTCTCACTATTGTTGTTAATGTCTGTTGATTTCTTGCCCACTGCTAGGTTGTTGCTCCATATCCTAATGTTGTTTTCCAACATCCCGATCTTGTATATTTGCATGTTTCTCATTGTGTTCCTACATTATATCCAATGCTACATATTTTTTGGTGGACTTCTACTCATGGTACCCCTTGGACTTTATTATCTTGGAACATTCCTCCTCTTCCCTTTCGTTATTGATGTCAGTCATTGGTGCTATAGGAAGGAGAGAAGGGTTCATTCTTAGTCCAATCCACTTTGTTTTCAATTTCCTTAATACCTCTGTGTACCAATGTGTTTTGATGAAATTAACTTGTAGAGCATTGGGAAAATCGGGTTCTTTAATATGCAGTTTGTGAGGTAACAAGAACCACCTCTTGTGGAAATATTATGTCTCCTCGTCACCCAAGAGTATCAGTATATCATTTAGGTGATCCATTTCTTCTCTTTTCTTGGTTGTCCATATTGGAACTATTTCTTTGTATATGGAGAGGTTTTTATGACTTGTTATGACATCTCCTAGCCTACCTGCTTCATCTCTAATCCATAGTGGGCTCTGAAGTTCATCCTTCTTGCACTTTTTCATATATGCTTCCCTCATCGTTTTGTGTCTTAACCATGATGCAAAGGTCATCATATGAACATACCCTATATAAGGATTTGGGTTCCATCAATAGGGGTTTGGGCAGATGATGTTGTGTAAGTAAAAATCCCACATCCTTTCGTTTTCTTCCATGTTGTAGTATTGGTAGGAATCCAAGAAATATTTGGGTGTGGTAAGGTTTTATCTCACTAGTTGGGCCAAATTCACAATTTGATTTTTGTTCCATTGCTCCTTAAGGAACCATGAATATACCCTAGCAAGCTTCTTGCACTCCAACATCTCTAGGTACACCTTAGATATGGTATTTATTGTAGATTCCATGATATATATCCTTTCATTTCTATCATCCACCTCTCTGCTTGCTTTATCCAATTTATATTTTAGTTTTTTATTTTCCACCCTTAGTTTTTTACTATATTCAATTTTCTGCATGGTCATTATCTGAAATTTCACTTGCGGGTGTTGAAGTTTCTTCTCCATTTCTTAAGGGGATTATTCTTTATTCTTTCCTTTGTTTCTCTCTACCATCCTCTTCCATTTTATAACTTCAACCTTGGATTTATCCAACTATAGTAGGGTGGAATAAATAAGTTTTTCCATAAGTGTCTCAGTTTTGGAAGTCTCTTCAATTGGTAGTGGCTTCTGTTCCATGGTTTATGTCTCTCATTATGGTACTTTTCCTTTGGATCCTTGCAATCCTTTTGGTCTAGGGGAGTCTTTTAATTCCTCAAATTGGGTTGTAGTGTAGAGTGGTGTTATTAACTTTGGGATTCCCTGCTTTTGAATCTTTTTTACCCTGTAGAACCTTCTCCTCCTATGTTGACCAGGTTCGACACTTGTGATTTTCAATGGGATGAAAGAGGGGGTTCTTAGTGTTGTCAAAGTGTCATTGACCTCCTTGTCTTCTTCTTCTACCTTTTTCTTTCTTCTTTTTGTTTTTATTAGAGGGATTATGTATACTTATATTCTTAGGTTTATCATCCTTTTCTTTTTCTTATTGACTCATATTTGTTTGTGCCTCCAAGAATGCTTGTTGATCCATGTCTACAAAATATTCTCATAGAATTATGTGTTTCAATTTTCTTAGGGAATTCGATACCATCGGCTTGTTGATCCCATGGTGGGCCAAGAAATCATGTTTTCACTTTTTTACCTTGGTGCTCATCTCCTTGAAATATTGAACAAGAAAATAAAGGAGACTTAGGTTATTGTCTAGTTCTTGGTCAGAGAAATGCCCGAGTTGATGGAGAACCCCAAAATGATATGCATATACTACACTCATACTCCCCTCACATGTGACATATTTGATTATGTGATAGGCCACTTCTAGCCAAGGGTGAGGGAGGATTTCTCTCTTGATGACATTTTTATATTTTTTTGGATTTTCATTTGGGTGGAAAATGACTTGTTGGCATTGATAGCCTCTTTCCCTTCCTCATTAGCCCAAGGAAGAGCCATTGACATGCTAGATATATTGGTGATAAATGATTCATTGAACTTGATCACTAGACCTCTCATTGTTGATACATATTCTTGTTCTTGGATGTTCTAAAAATTAAGTGCAAACTACAAAGAAATTTCATCATCAAAGCCCCTTAGTCTCTCAAAGTATCCTAACCAGTTGCTTCTTTGAAATATTTATACAATTTATAGATTATCATAAATTCTTGATGGCTCAGTTGGTTCTCTTTTATTGAACCATGCTCCTATGGTTTCTAGAAATGGTTACTCACTGATATGTAGAAGTTACATGCACAAAGACTGTTTCCAAGGGAGAAGATTTTTGCAAAGAATAATATAGGCTATAATTTTCTATAGGAGGTAGTGTACAGGGAAAATAAATAAAAATAAACCTTTATTCTTCAGGAAAATTTAATGGATTAGAGCCAAGGATTTGCAATAGAAATTACTGATAAAATTAGGGTTTCAACAAGGTACTAAGAGAGAAATAAAGGGGAAGAAGGTATTTTCTCCAGGAATTTCTACATGACTGTGCAGAAAAATTTCTACAGGATTGTGCAGAAAACTTTCTACAGGATTGAAGACCATTACCCATGCAAACTATGCAGACCCAAAAAATGATGACATTCATAAACAAAATTATAACAACTATCTAAGGAAAATGTGAGGAATTGAGAAATTCTTGGTGAGAAGGATTTCAATCGATACCTTCCCTTAGTGAACCTTATTTCTCTAAAGTGAGCCTTTTTCTATAGTTGGGTGATTTCCCGTCTATCTTGATTCACTAGCTCACATTCCTATCTTTTAACATTTCTTATAATGATCCTTGTGTTTTGGAAGCAACTTGAAATGGTGACTAAGGTTTACTTACTCCCACTTATGCTCAAATTTTGGTTTTAACTCTCATCTTATCCCAATTTGTCGATATGATGGTTGTTGTCCTGATTAACCCATGCGGTTGTGATCTTTAGTTAATTTGGATGATTCTCCACTTGAATGATCTATCGGTCTCATTCACCCACGAATCATGTCTCCCCCCTTGAAGTGACAGTTGACAACATCCTTTTTATCATCACCCTTGATTGATTTTATATATATCAACCATGAATAATATGAGTGCACTTAACCTTGTATGTTGCTAAATGAAAGTTTAAGAGAGAGGAAATAAATGTTAGTACCTTAGGTTACCTTTGTGAGGGTGTTGAGTGTTTCATGTGTATTGAATTGTTTTCTATTGTATATTGAATTGATACATATTACTAGAAATAATGTGCATGAACAAGTCTCTGTTGTTTTCCTACACGAACATGGTTTTTGTAGAACTGATATAAATTTATTGTTTTTCTACCTTTGTTGGTTGACCCTTATGAATAATTCTTTAGCGATGGAATTCCTTTGGATTTCCTGGATTTTCTTACTGTATTTTTTTATTGTTGTTGTAACAATTTCGATAGGATACTGGGGATCCTATAGAATTTGTTTTATGCAGTCCAGAGGTTGTTTCTATTGATGTTGGTAGTACTGATGGTGATATTAGTCATGTTGATGTTA
>SNQJ01S0147018.1:2875-23814 GCA_010110895.2 Picea sitchensis | reverse complement strand
GCACTTTGAGCAATTTAATAATAATGATCCATTGGAAGCTGGACCAGGAGATGTAGCCCGGAGTGGGGTGAACTCCTTTATCAAGTTGTTGTGTTTATGTGCTGATGTTCAATGTTTTATGCTGTTGTCTATGTGTATTTTGCATAAGTAATCCTTAAATTTATGTATTGCAAATTGATCTGGTTGCTTTAAACACATAACATTTCACTTGAAATAATTATTCAAGTTTTTCAAGTCTTCTTCAATTTTAGATCAAAGTGGAAACCACATGACCAGGGGGGCAACAGTTAAGGGGGTCAACAAGCCAGTGTTAGCCCTTGAACACTTCGACAGTTTGCATGTGACCAGGAGCCCGAGTATCAGGGGATGGCATGCCACATTTCCCCAAAAGTGGGTTTTTAAACTTTATTTAATTATTTTTAAGTGATTTTCTCAGTAGTTTTGAGAGATTTTGGTCCTTTTTGGAGGATCCTAGGCTTTTTTTGAGGCCATATCTTGGGGGGAAGTTGGGAGTTTGTTGCCAAATTCAAGCCTATATAAACTAAATTTTCTCGAAGCCATGGAAGGAGGTTCATAACATGGAAATGTTAAATAATTGTTGAGCCAAAGCCATTTTCATGCAAGGAAGCCATTGAGGAGAGCACCTTTGGGAGCCATTTGTGGAAGCTTCGTTCATCCATTTTTAGTGTTGTCGGTTTTGTTGGGTTATTGAGATCTGGTAGAACACAAAAATATTATTTTGTAATCCTTTTGGCACTTTTATGATGTATTTTTTAATCTTTGAACAAAAATAAGAAAGCCTCACCCATTGAGACAAAGGCCCGGAGACATAGGCGAGATTGATGAACTCTGTTATCAACTTCTCTTATTATGGTTTGTTGTTTAATTATGCTTACTATCATATATTTATATGTTATTATGGCTTCCATGTTTATTTAAATTCTTCCTCTTTCATCGGTTTCCTAAATGGTTAATAAACACATGTTTTTAAAACTCAACCATTGTTGTTAAAATATTTTTTTGAATCAATAGTCATGCATGCAATACCTTCTACGTAGTAGATTTTCCTGCATAATGTCCTCCAACTATTCCCTCATGGTCCTCTGCTAAAATACTAGGCCTTTCATGTTCCAGTACACATATTCTCAAGATGTTGTCTACACCCATCTTCTATAAGTGTACTGCAATCAATTGATAGTCTACAACTCTGACTACCAGATTTTTCTTTTGTGCAGTGTTGAATTCTTATGGCACGGTCCCTATACTCAAGTATTGAATAATGTCATCAAAATATTCATCAGATTCTTGGACTGAAAGTAACTATGCATCAGGGAAGTTGTCCTCTAAATTCGTAGGTTCTTCTCCATTGGTGATCCTTGACAGGTGATCAGGTCCTGCATTCAACTTCCCTAGTTTGACTATCACTTCAAAGTCAAATTATTGAAACAACAGTAACCATATACAAATTCTCTCCCCCCGCAACACTAGCTTATTGACTAGTTATTTGAGGGCAGAATTATCTGTGAACATTTTAAAGTGTTTCCCAAGTAGATAGTGTATGAACTTATACAGTGCATATACCATTGTTAAGCCTTCTCTTTTTGTAGTATTGTAGTTCTTCTCTAACTCTGAAATTTTTTTTCTTCCAAATACTATCGGATGGTCTGACTCTCCTTCTCTTGACTACACTAGAATAGATCCAAGTGTTATGGTTGATGCATCTACATGCACATGAAATGTATTTTCCCAATCTGGGAATACTAGTATTGGTGTTGTTACCATTTTCTCTTTTAGAGTGTCCAATCCTTGATGACAGTCCTCATTCCACTAAAATTTACTATATTTCTTCAACATTTTCTCCATCGGCACAGTGATATGTGCATACCCTTTTATTAATTTCCTATAGTAGTATGTGTGTCCTAATGTTGATCTGAATTGACGTACTGATTTTGGTGGTGGTAAATTGGCAATCACTGCAATCTTGGTAGGATATACTAGAAAGCCTTGTTTGCACACTATATGGCCCAATAGTATCCCAAAAGGTGTCCCAAAGATGCACTTCTTGATATTTAATGATATCTAACATTTCCTACATTTCATCCTTAATACCTCTACATGATATTTCAATAGACTGTAGACTGTCCAATGATCCAGATATACTTCTAAAAATTGATGGATGAATTCTTTGAATGCAGCTATGACTACTCTTGAGAATATTGTTGGTGCATTATTCAGTCCAAAAGGCATGAATGTGTACTGGTAGGATCCCCATTCTATGGAAAAATTGGTTTTGTACTTGTCTTCTAGAGCTACCTTGATATGATGGTAACCTAAGAATCCATCTGTGAATGAGTATGTTTCCTGGCCTCCTACATTCTCTAATACCGAGCATCTATGAAAGGGGTAGGAAAATGGTCATGTAGGCAAGCATCATTCAATTTCCTGAGATCTACACAGATCCTTATCCCTCCCTGCTTCTTTTCCTGAACTACCATAAGGCTTACCCATTCATATTCCTCCACTGGTTCTATGATTCTAGCCTCCAACATTCTATCAATTTTTGCTTTTACTTTTTGCTTATATATTGGTTTCAGTCGATATCGTCATTGTCTCATTGATATAGCCTTAGGTTTGAGAGGTATCTTCATCTCTCCTATCTCTCCTTCTATGACTTTCATCTCTGTAAAGGTTGTTGGGAACAAGTCATTGTACTCGCGCAACACCTCTGTTATTCTTTCTATTGTATGTTCATCCCAGTATTCTCCAACGCTAGCTATTTTGGGATTATCATTTGTCCCAATATTTAATTTATTCACCTTCATTGGAACAATAAATACTTATGATTCAAGAGATGGACCTTCCACCTCCTCTTCTCCTTCAATTTCTGTAATTTGAATGTTGTGTGGGTCATCTTCATATGGTGCTTCTTCCTACACTTGGTAGCATGACAGTAGTTCTTTCATTGTCTGTCTGTTATGTTGTTGATACTCTGTTATAAGTTCAACCTCCTGTTCTTGAATGAATATTTCCCCTTTTATTTTTTTGAGAGTTGAATCTATGTTGGGGTTCTCATGTTCATATCACAAGGTGACTATAAAATTATGTTGTAATTATGTCCATTCTGCAGTGCCTATGCACAATTCCTTATCTACATACCAATTTGTTGGAATCCCTTCCAATGTGTGAATAAAGTGATGAGACCATTCTTTTGGTGGTGTCATTATCCATAGTGTTCTGCAATTCTCCAAGTATTCAGTTGGTGTCCCATGTCCATCATATCTCTGCAATTGATTTCTTCCTTGTTGTGCACCAAATTTGATGCGCAGCATTTGCTTACATTGGTACTAGTCCTTGATTGTCTCTTTGTGCGCACCCCACCATATTCCAGGTGTTTCCTTGAGTTCTATATCCATATCTAAGAGACTCTTATTTTCTATCACTTCATCCTTGTATATTGTTAGGAATGCTTCTAATTCATTAACCCCATGAAAGATGGGAAGTTTTCTTATCTCCATACCTACCCATCTTACTGTCTGGTTTATTCTTGTGCACCTTCTTGTGGAGACTTCATGTAATCTTTGCTACCAATTCTCCAACCATGTATCTGAGTCTGACGCGCATGACATGATACTTATCCAACTGAGTACCCCATATGCAATTGGATTCACAGAAACTTCTTCTCCTGTGGTGTCCTATATAACTAGTTAATTTCCTCAAGGTCTAAAAAAGTGGGTTCTACAAACCTTTCTCCTTTTGATGGATCTAATGGCGCAATGACTCTATACTCTCCTGAATCGAATGTCATCTTCCTCATATTCCAATTTATTACGGCCTGATTATCAAATGCCCAATCCAAGCCAAGAAATCTCGGATAAGGTGTTGTTCCATCCACTATTTCCATCACTTTGAAATCGACTTTAGTGCACACTCCATCCAGATCTGTTGTCACACCCTTTAGCCTCCCAATTGGTAGAACCTTGTATTGATTTGTTAGTTTCAGTTGAATAGGTGAATATCCCAATGTGGTATCTCCCATACATTGCCTTGTTTTCTTGGGTACTTTGGAACCTAAATCTAGTATGATATCCCCCATGTTGAAATCTCCAATGTTGGTGTCCAGTCTGAATTCTCTGCTTGTCCTCCTCCTCATATGAAAATGATTAATTATTTTGTGTTCTAGATTTCCCTCTACATATGTGCTACATCTTTCTAACATATTTTGTAACACTTTAACAGATGATGGATCATTTAGTAGTTTAACATAGGATTGCAAAGGTTCCTTGTATCCATATACTATTGATTGTCAGGCATCAAATCCATGTTCCTGCAAAAAAAAATTCATCCTTCTATTACAAAAGGAATAATTATGGACATCAAACATTGGCATTCCATTATTCGTGCAATCCATGATCTACCTTCTAGTGGTTAGATCGATTCTAAACGACCTACTCTAATACCAATTCTTGGAATATTCACCAATACTGAGAGGGGAGCAATACTGAGAGGGGAGTGAATCAATATTGAGCACTTTTTACCACTTTTAATCACACTTTGTAATCATTTAATATATCAACAATTTATCACTTATGATTTCATTCAAGAAACCATAAACATATAACCATAAATACATAATACACAATAATTTTATGTGGAAACCCAAATGGTAGAAAACCAACTTCATAGGAAGCACCAGCTTCCAAAACTCTCTAGTACCAACTGAAAGGAATCACCAACCCCCTGATTTATAGGCTCCAACTTGAAGGAAGCTGTGACTCCCTATATTTTTAGCTCCAATTGGAAGGAGGTTCCAACCTCCTGATTTACAATCTCCAACATGAAGGAAGATATAACTCTCTGTATTCTCCATATCCAACTAGAAGGAGGCTCCAACCCCATTTCATTTCCCCTTCCTTCCTCCCTGTAATATAAATGGAGACTCAAACTGTCACTCTTACTGTCACTGATACTAATACATAATCATCATCATCAAAATAATATGCCAAGATCATAAGAACATATCTCAAAACATATGCCCAAAATCACCAAGATATTCCTCAAAACATGTGCCAAAGATATTCCTCAAGCATATGTACCAAAACATCCAACATGTACCTAAAACCAAGTAACAAACATATGCCTCAAGCAAGTTCCATACATCCATGATATACAACAAACCACATGCCATGATATTCAAGATATACCTCAAATCATATGCCCAAAATCACCAACATATGTCTCTATCCATGTGCCAAAGACTCTCCAAGATATGCCTCAAAGAATATACCATAACATCAAGATGAAAACATCAAGACATATAGAAAACCATACCTTTTATCATGTAAGAACCTTATGCATAAGATCACAGACCAACAAACCTTCCTCAACATCAACATCAAGAAGATAGCATATTCATCAACCTTTCCTTCGGCCTCATTGGACAAAACTGGGAAACTAGTCATGCCTCGCTTGATGAGTGTTGTGCAACTTGCGGGGTCCTCGTGGGATTCCCTATACCTAACACATGAGGGTTTGCTCAAATATGGATTTGAGAAACCCTTCTCCCATCTGCATCTCCTAGTCTTTCCTCCTCTGCACTACTTCGCTACTTCAATTTCACTAAGAGATCACATATTCGCTTCCATGCTTAATCAAATGACATTCCCTCGATGTGCATTTACACTTTTTCAAGTACCTCCTTTACTTGAATTTAGGGCCGACCTGTAACTTTTTGTTTGCAACATCTTTTCTCCTTTAATTAATTTTTGGGCCAACTTGTAACTTCTTATCCTTAGATATGGAGCTTCTTGACCATACTTCTAGGTTTCATCTTTAAGAGGGCATAACTTCTCAACCATGAGGAACCACATGGCATACCACCTACAATTGGAAATGGCATGACGAGGAATATGCATCTATGAGGGTTTTGTATTCATTTGCAATTTCCTTCGTGTTCTTTTTCTTCAAAAAACATTGGGCTTCATGACTACACCTTCAAGGGTTCTTAACTACTTAACCTTTTAACCATATTTCCAGGGATTCTTGTAGAATTTTTCAATGCATCTTCCCATGAGGGCCATTCTTAAAGCTACATCATAAGGGGACCACTTTGGAGACTTATTAAAATACAAACATCACTTCTATAGGCTTCTAGACTTCTTCTAGGGTTGACATCAATGACAACCAATTTTCCAACATAATGTTAGAAACCAGGATCGCGAAGCAATAAAATAAAATAAAAAATGTGGAAATAAAACACAGAAGATACACAATACAATAGAGACATAGATATATGTGGTTCACTCAGTGTGGGCTACGTCCACCAAAGAAATTTCCAGGTCGTTCATTTTATTATATAGCAAAATTAAAGGATACAACCTACAACACACCCACTATAACTTCCTCTTCTTTCTCTCACAGTCTCCTCTCTCAAAATACAATATTCGCAATAATGCACAACCGCAAAAAAATTCCCTCATAAAAGAGGGTTTCCTTATAGGGAAAAAAACACTAACATAATTTCTACCATCATATCTGTGACCTTATAATGAATGGTCCATATCGACTACAAAATTACAATATTTGACAAGGAATTTTTTCCCAAAATTTCGCTTCGAGGGTGTTGCCCCCGAATCCCCCACTAGAGGGGAATACAAAAATTGTCACCGCCCCCCCTAGACCCCCCTTGTGACAGTTTTGGGGGGTAAATACCCCACACACACCCCTATTAGGGAATGGGGTCCAAACACGGTTAAAACAAACCTCTGAATCAAGAAGATAATCAGGCTCCACAACCAACAATCTCCCAATTGGATATTGATCACAACAAATCCACTGTTGTTGTACCTACTGGATTATGATCCACCTTGGACCCAAAAAAATTCTCATCTTCACTTTCATTCTTGAAGACCAACTGAAATTGAGTAGGAACTCAGCTTCTCCCTGATTAGTCCCTTTGTTAACATGTCTGCAGGATTCTAGCTAGTATGTATATTTTCCAACTTCAATTGTCCATCTTCCAAGAAGGATCATATGAAATGGTATCTCAGTTGTATATGATTATTATTATAATGGAAGGTTGAGTTATTTGCAAGATGAATGGAACTCTCATTGTCACAATACAACATGTTATTCTCCTGCTTCTTTCCCAATTCCTCCATAAATCTCTACAACCAAATCATCTCTTTACTAGCCTTTGTAGCAGCAACATACTCTTCTTCCATAGTTGAAAGTGAAACAACCTTTTGTAGTTTTAAAATCCAACTTACTATTGTTCCACCTAAAGTAAAAACATACCATGTGGTGCTCCTCCTGCTATATTTATCACCTACCATATATGAATCAACATATTCTTGTAGAACAATGTTTAACCCTCCAAAACATAATGCATGAGTAGAAGTACCTCTCAAATACCTGAGAATCACATT
Organism: Picea sitchensis; assembly: GCA_010110895.2. Lineage (NCBI taxonomy): Eukaryota > Viridiplantae > Streptophyta > Pinopsida > Pinales > Pinaceae > Picea > Picea sitchensis. The sequence goes on along the minus strand of SNQJ01S0147018.1, from coordinate 16,390 downwards.
TAACTCCTCCCAATGTTCTTTACATGGATTGTTCATATACATGCTCACAACTCCCACTGCATGTGCAATATTTGGTCCAATTGTTGATGAATAAGGCATACATTAAGCTGCCAATTGTTGATGAATAAGGCACCCTGGACATCTATTATTTCTCCTTCTGTGTCTTGGGACACATTTCCTTGGTTAATATGAAACAGCTAGCCAAATGTGTACTAACTAGTTTTGCATTCTTCATTCTAAACCTCTCCAACACCTTCTCTATGTACTCACCCTAATACAATGTCAATTTGTTATTTTTCTTGTCTCTTGTTATTCTCATACCAAGGATTTTCTTTGCAGCACCCAAATCCTTCATTGCAAATGAATTAGCTAATTTATTTTTGAGTACATTTATATCCTGCATATTAGAACCTAGAACAAGCATTTCATCTACATACAATAGCAAGATAATATAGCTTCCATTTTCTAGCCTTTTAAAATAAACACAATGTTCAAAATGACATCTACTATAACCTTGTTCTGTCATAAACTTGTCAAACTTCAAATGCCATTTCCTTGGAGCTTACTTTAGGCCATACAAGCTCTTATTCAACCTGCATACCAAAATTTCCTTTCCTTTGACCTCATACCCCTGTGGTTGTTGCGTATAAATCTCTTCCTCCAAATCCCCATGGAGAAAAATTGTTTTTACATCTAACTGTTCAAAATGAAAATATTCTACTGCCACAAAACTTAAAATAGTCCTAATTGAAGTCATCTTAACAAAAGGAGAAAATATTTCATCAAAATCTATACATTTATTTTGTGCAAACCCCTTTACAACAAGTCTAGCCTTGTACCTCTTTTTTTCTCCATCTTCTTCCTTCAACCTATAAACCCATTTATTCTGCAATGCTCATTTTCCTGCAGGCAACTGAACCAAGTCCCAAGTCTGGTTATTTACTAAGGAATACATTTCCTCTTTCATGCCTTGCTCCCACTTCATTTTAGTTTCTACATGCATTACCTCTTCATAACATTCTAGTTCACCAAAAGCAGTTAACAATAAATAATACAATGAAGGAGAGTATCGTTCAGGGGGTCTACTTAACCTGGTATATCTTCTAACAACACTTGCAGGAGTTCGAAGTACTTGTTGCTCCTGTTGTTGTACATTTTCGTTTTCTAGTACCTTTGGAATTTCTTTTTCAGTGATCTCATCAAGCACTGTGTATTTTGATTTTTCCTTTTCATGTTTCTTTCCCTGCAAATGATCTTTGTACATGACCTTCTCATTGAATATGACATCTATACTCCTAATGATTTTTCAATTTTTATAATCACATAAGTGATAACCAAAATCATTAACATTGTATCCAATAAAGGTACACTTCTTGGATTTTACCTCAAGCTTTGTTGTATTTTCTTTATCAATATGGACAAATGCTTCACGACCAAAAGTCTTCAAAAAAGAGTAGTTTACCTTTTTTCATGTCCATGCCTCCTCTGGAATTCCACCATCCAAAGAGATTGAAGGTCCTATGTTTATTAAGTAAACAAAAGTATCTATAGCATCTTCCCAGAACTATAAGGGCAACCCAGCATGCAATCTCATACTCCTTTCACGCTCCATGATTGTCATGTTCATCCTTTTTGACACACCATTTTCTTGTGGTGTTCTTCGAACTATTTTCTCTCTACAAATCCCATGGTATGAACAGTAATCATCAAACTCCTTGTTGCAATATTCACCTCCATTTTCTTATCTGGGACACTTCAACCTTTTTCACGTCTCATTCTCAACCAAATATTTTCATTTCTTAAAAGTGGCAAAAACATCATATTTTCATTGAATGCAATAAACCCAAGTTTTTCTAGTTGCATCATCAATAAAAGTAACATAATAAAGAGAACCACCAAGAGATGATATCTTAGTTGGTCCCCATACCTCTGTATGCACAAGATATAACATTTCACTCTTCTTTTCTTTTCTAATTCTAATAAATCTGAATCTCTTTTATTTTCCATAAACACAATGCTCATAGAAATCCAAATCAATTTGTTTAAGATCTGGAAACAAATTTATTTTGTGAAGTATATTCATCCACTTCTCACTCATGTGTCCAAGCCTATGATGCCACAGTTTTGTATCCACTCCTGTAGAAGCTAAAGAGATATAAAAGTCAGTATTAACAGTACATAAATACAATGGACCTACCTTCTCTCATTTTTCTATCACCAGTGATCCTTTGGTGACATTCCACGCCTTATCTGTAAATATAAATATACAACCTTCACTTGCTAACTGCCCTGTTGAAATTTTATTTTTCCGTAAATATAGAACATATATTACCTCTTTCAACAACCATTGGTTTCCATTATTTTTCTTTATTTGTACCTTACCCATTCCAACAATTTTGCATGGTGCATCATCACCCAAATGTATATGTCCAAAATCACCTTGAACATAATCTTGAAAATGTTTCCTATGGGGTGTGGCATGAAATGAAGCCCCAAAATATACTACCCAAGACTTAGAAATATTATCTATAGAAAGAATCAAATCATCTTGTAACACATCACCTGTTACATTTGCTTCCTAATTTTTCTCCTAGTGTCCATCTCTTTGTTTCTTTGGAGCTCTGTAGTCTTTCTTCAAATTTCCTTTCTTCCCACAATTCCAACACTCTATCTTTCCCAGTCTGGATTTGTCCTATAATTCCCACGATTCCCTAAACCCTTTCCTCTATCATTTTGTCTTCCCCTATTCTCCAAAGTCAATGCATTACCTGATGTCTCAGTTGTGTTTTTTCGTCGCATTTCCTCACTAAGGATAACACCAACAACATCATCAAATTTTAGAGTTTTTGAACCAGAGATAGAATTACTTACATCCATGACCAAGACATTCCAACTTTTTGTCAATGAGCACAGGATTATAAGAGCCCTGGCCTCATCATCAAAGTCCACTTTTATATAACTTAGTTGATTAATAACCATATTGCATTCATTTAAATGATCTGCAACAGACCCACCTTCTGACATATTCATATTAAATAATCGCTTCATTAGAAATACCTTATTGGACACCGAGGGTTTTTCATATAGTTTAGCCAATGCATCCATCAGTTCCTTTGTTGTCTTTTCTTTTGAAATATTGAAATCTATCGATGTTTCCAGGCTCAGTCGTATCCTTCCTAGTGCCTTTCTGTCAATAACCTCCCATTCTTTGTCGTTCATGGTTGTCGGCTTCTTTGCTATTCCGCCCAATGGTAGGAATAGATCCTTATGATATAAATAATATTCCATTTGCATCTTCCATAATGGTAGCTTTGGTCATTAAATTTCTCGACCCTAAACTTTCCATCTTTCGTCATTGTTCCCACTCTAACTAGGAACCCTCTTTTCTTGCGAGTTACCTTTCGCTCTGATACCAATTGTTATAAAAATAGGTTTGCAGAGAAATAAAATAAAACAAATGCAAAAATAAAACATAGAAGATACACAATACAATAGAGACATAGATATATGTGATTCACTCAGTGTGGTCTACGTCCATCAGAGAAATTTCCATGTCCTTCCTTTTATTATCTAAAAAAATGAAGGGATACAACCTACAACAAACCCGATGTAACTTCCTCTTCTTTATCTCACAGTAACCTCTCTCAAAATACAATATTCACAATAATGCATAGTCACAATACAATTCCCTCATAAAAGAGGGTTTCCTTCTAGGGAGATAAATCCTAACATAACTTCTACCGCCATATATGTGACCTTATAATGAACGGTCCATATTGACTACGAAATTACAATATTTTACAAGGAATTTTTTTCCAAAATTTCGCTTCGGGGGCGTTTCCCCCGAATACCCCGGCAGGGGGGGATACAAAAGTTGTCGTCGCACCCCCCCCCCTGGACCCCCCTGGTGACAGTTGTGGGGGGGAAATCCCCCCCACAGCCCCCTATTAGGGAATGGGGTCCAAGCTCGGCTAAAAAAACCTCTGAATTAGTAAGATAATCAAGCTCCACAATCAACACATAAACATGTGGCTATCATGTTTCTATAGTACGTATAAAACAACACTCAGGGAGATCATTCTCATGTACTAGGGAAATAAGTTATATGACTAGGGGTATGGTATATCCTCCTTAGTTAGTGTCATGAAATATTTGTTCAAGTACTATTGTTGGAAACCCTTTGGTGCATCAACGAGTTATAGCACCTGACACTCCTTTTTCCTTAATACCTTGCAAACCCTATCCTTTGCATTCCATTGGTAAAATTCCTACAAATTTGCATATAGAAGGAATTTATGAATTCTATCAGTATAATAATAATCAACTAGGAGTAATACTCCCACCAACATATAAAATAAAAGTTAAATAAAAAAAATTAAAAAAAATTGGGTCCTAACAACACCAGTATGGGATACCTATCTCAAAATATTCCTTACATTATGTTGATCGTAGTGGTACACCTCTCTAATAAATAATTTTTTTTGTGGACATGCATTGTAGTTATTGGTGATACCTTTCAAAAGGGTCTCCTCTAGCTCTTGGTTGTATCAATATAAGTCATGGATAGCACTTTGGTAGGATCTTAAGTGGTCTCGTGGCCCATACTATCAACATGGAAACCAATGAGGAATTGTGCACTGAGTACTAGAAGCTTTCATAATCACTAGCTCATATTCAAGAAAATTTTAATTACCAAAGTGTCGAAACATCCTTACAAGTTTCTGAGTAGATGTCCCAACATTTTTTCAACCAAAAGGAAGAGCTCAAAAAATGGCTATGGTCATTATTAACCTCCATAAAAGAGAAGGGGGAAGAACACCACATGGATCCACTCATGGTGGAATCTTCAACACGTGAAGAGTTGCACCATAATACAATCTTTTTGGGTAACCATTGTCATCACACACACTTTCACAATAACAATTAATAGCACCACTTTTAGAAAGTAAATGTGAACAAGTTTGATGGTTTTGATCCATCAGGTTGGATCACTTGAATGGAACATTATTTCTCTCTCCATGGAATTATTGATGACCTACATAAACTTAAAGTAGGGGAGTTATATTTGGATTTATAACATTGGAAATGGTGGCAAGGGTATAATAAATATTATCGAGACTACATTTCTTGTGCCAATTTTGTGAAGGAAATTTATGCTCATTTTGAGCATGACACTCATCTTCTAGGATGACTAACAAAATTATACCTAAGAGGCATAATTATTGAATTTATTTCAACCTTTAATAAATTGGTAATCCACATAGAGGAACTTTCCAATTATTTTTTTATAAATGTTTTATTAGTGGAGACGATCACATGATGTAGTTGTGACGAACTACCAGGAAAAATTCATCGCTAATTAGTCTCTCTTACGACAGGCGGGCATCGATCTTCCGACGTACTAGTGACGACTACAAGATGTGATTGTGATGAACTACTAGGAAAAATTCATCAATAATTAGTTGCTCTTATGACGAAAATGCATCGATCATCCAACGTACTAGAGACAACAACGTTATGGATTTGGGATGAACTAATTGGGGCATGTTAGTTTCTCTTATGATGGATGTTTTCATCTATATTGTGATGCACTCTTGAATGTCATAATTGCGACGAAGATGGCATGATGAAAAACTGGTTGTTTCCTTCTCCATACTTTTGACGTTGTGGCGACGAACATGCATCGGTAAATCATCGGAAAATGGGCCCAATGTACTGTTAAAAGATTAATTAATTGTCGAAATATTAATTAATTGTTGAAAAATATTTGAAAGATTAATTGTCATTGAATTGTTGAGAATTGTTGAAATATTGGTTGGCATTGATGTCAACCCTTAAACAAGAAGTTAACACGTTATATGTCAAGGTAAAGTAGTTGTAAACAACGGTTAACAAGTTGCATGTCAGTTGCATGGTAAAGTAATTGTAAACAAAAGTTAACAAGTTGCATGTGAGTTGCATGTCATCATGAGATCCTCATTAAAACACAAAGAAGAGTCAATTGGAGATCACTTCTGAGAAACAAGTTGGATATCTAAGGCAGTGAGTCGAAGGTAGAGAATTCTAGTGAAGTAAGAAGTTTGGAGGAGATGATATTACAGAGAACAAGTTTCATACAAAGGTTCTTTGAGTAAATATGTGGCTTTCAGGAGGAAAAGTGCATACATCCACGGGTTGCAATGAGGAAAAGTGTGGATACCCATGAGAAGGCAATGTATAGGGTCATGTACCTGTGAGGAAAAATTGTTGAAGATTAAGGATCTAAAACTCGGGTCAGATATAGGTTGAAGGTATGTCTTCCTGTGTGTGTTAGGGTGAGTATTTTGAAGAAATCAGGAATAGGTATGTCTTAGTGATTCATAAGCATTTAATTTAGACAAATCTCTTGTGAATAATGGTATGAGGTATGTGTGGTTGCAGTATTGATGAGATATTGATATTAGTAGCAGCAACAGAAATATCATAAACAACAACAGTAATAGGTTATCATTGATAGAGGTAGCGACAAATTGCTCTACATTTATATTTCAGGGTGGTTGGACAGGGAAAGAAAAGGGGGTTGTAGTCTCCTTCCAGTTGGAGTCGGTTAAATTAGGGAGTTGGAGATTCCTTTAGGTTGAAACCTGTAAATAGGGGGTTGGATCCTCCTTCCAGTTGTAGCTAGATAAATAGGAAGTTGGTGCTTCCAATGAATTTACTCTTTGATAAATAAGAAAAAAACTATGTGGTTTTCTCCTGCATTGGGTTTCCACGTAAAATTATGGTGTACTATGTTTATGTGATGTCTATGCATTGAATTATGGTTTTTTGAATGGTCATGTTATTTATTGGAGGTTTTATATCATGATTAAAAGTACTAATTTTGCTCATACTGATTCACCCCCTATCAATATTCTAACAATTGGTATCAAAGCATGTCCTTCAGGAATTAGTTTAACCACTGGAAGGAGATCACAAAATATGCTAAGATTGGAGCACTAGTGTTTGATGATCAGAACTATACCTTCTGGAATAAAAGGATGAAAACACTTTTACAGGAACGGGGATTTGATGTTTTGCAATCTGTAGTAGATGGGTATACATCACCAGCCACTCCCCCAACCAATAGATATGGAAACAAACTTAGGGAAAACAACTCAAAGGCTAAATGTACTATTCTGAGAAGTCTAGTTCATTCAATATTTGTCAAGGTTATGCATTGTGACAGTGCACAGGATCTTTGGGATAAATTACAAAATATTTATGAAGGTGATGCCAAAGTTAAAGGAGCTAAGCTTCAAATTTTCAGAGCTAAATTTGAATAGTTGAAGATGAAGGAAGATGAAGACATTGCAGCCTACCTTCTGCGAGTTGATGAAATAGTTAACACTATTAAAGGATTGGGAGTAGAATTTGATGACTCAATGGTTGTTCAAAAGGTATCGAGGTCTCTTCCTATGAGATTTGATCATAAAATAGCATCCCTAGAATAAAGAGAAGATCTCAGTACATCGAGCATGGATGAGATACATGGAATATTTACAGCCTATGAAATGAGAACAGAACAAGAGAACCTAGTCACAAAGGAAGCAACTTTAAAGGCATACAAAAAGACAAAGAATAAGCACAAGAAAAATTCAAAACCAATTTGGATTTGTAGTGATGATTCATATGAATATGAAGAGATGGATAACTTTGTAAAGAAATTAAAGAAAGAAGCCGGCAAGTATAAAGGTATGCTTCCATTGAAATGTATTAATTATGGTGGTATTGGTCATTTTTCTTCTATATGTCCTCATAAGAATAAATATAGTGATGATGAAGAAGTTTTTAAAAGGGAAAATAAATATGAAAAGGGAAACAAGAGAAGAAACAAAAGTAAATTTTTCAAGAAAAGTTTCTACTAAAAGGAGGACACTTCCTCATCAAATGAGGAGGATAATGATAGTAAAAATTATTCAGAAAGAGTACTCTTCATAGAAGTAGAATATGATTATGAAGAGGAAGGTGAATTCGATCTCAGAGCAAAGCTCATCATTGCATTAGAAGAACTCAGAAAAGAAAGGAAGAAAAACAAGTCACTCAAAGCAAAGTTAAAAATAAAAGAGGGATCTCATCATTCCAACTCTAAAGAAATCGAGCAGGTGATCATGAGTCTAAAAAATCAAATAGAATAAGACAGAATAATTGAGGAAGTACTTAGAATACAATTAGAAGAAAAGGAGAAAACAATTGGAAGCTTGGAGGCAGAAATAGTCTCTTTAAGGAAAGATTTTCATAACAAATATATGCAGTAGAAGAGCACTAGAATATTGGATCAAATCATAAGTAGTCAAAGACCATCAAATGATAGATTTGAACTAGGATACAATCAAGTAAAGAATGAGAAAGGATCGAGCTCCAAGACGACATAATAAGAAGTAGAACAAAGAAGTTATGCAAAGGTTGTCAAAAAATTTGTCAAGAAAGAAGAATGCAAGCTTCCAAAGAAGAACATTCCAGAAATAAAGAAGATTCAAGAAGACAAATTTAGAAGGAGTGCATCACAAAGAAGGTCATGTGCTCCCACGTATCAAAGATTATTTTATGGTCATTGTTTTAATTGTGCTAATTTTAGACATAAAGTTGTAAACTACAGAGCCTATGCCAAGAACAGAAGCAACTATGCAAGGTACTTAAATAATGGTTATCCCATAAAATATTATGAAGCATACAGCAGAAACCAAAATAGTTTTGGTTCATTGAGCAATGAAGTAGAATGCTACAAATGCAACAATTTTGGACACATAGTGAAGAATTGCAGATTGACTATTCCACCCAGGGAACCAAAGCAGAACATCAACAGTCAAATATCAGGACCACAAGAGATATGGAAAAGAAAGCAAAATCAATGTTCGCTTGCTCTACAATCCCAACACAGGAAAAGTGATCGATATGTTGACAGTGGTTGTTCAAAGCATATGACAAGTGACAAAAATAGGTTTATAACTCTGAAGAAAGAAAGAGATGAGTTAGTTTCATTTGGAAATAATCATTCAACTAAAATTATAGGTAGAGACACAATTAAGATTGGAAGAAAAGATGCAATGGCAGAAAATGTTCTACTGGTCGAAGATATGAAACATGATATGATGAGTGTAAGTCATATGTGTGATCAAGGACACATACTTCAATTCGACTCAAATAAATGTGAAATTAGGAAATAAGGATCAAACAGATTAGTGGCAACAGTGATAAGGAATCTGAACAACATGTATGTTTTGAATGAAATTGGTAAAGAAGGTTGTTGTTTAGGAAAAGAAAATGAAAGTTGGCTTTGGCACAAAATAATGGGTCACATGCACTTTGATAATCTTGTCAAAATCAACAGAAAGGAAGCAATAAAAGAAATGCATGAAATTTCAAAGCCAACAAATACTCTATGTAAGCATTGTCTATAGGGAAAACAAACCAGGACCAAGTTCAAATCAAAGAAGTGTTCAATGACAAAACCATTGGATATTGTACAATACCGATCTATGTGTACCAAAGAGAACAAAGGGATTAAATGGTGAACAATACTTCATGATATTGATTGATGACTACACAAGAATGACTACAATTTATTTTCTCAAGAAGAAATCAGAGGCATTTGAACACTTCAAGATATACAAAGAGATGGTTGAAACAAAGACAGACTTTAAAATCAAATGTTTGAGATCAGACAATGGTGGAGAGTTTACATCAAAATAATTTATGGATTTTTGTGGAAAACAAAGAATAAAAAGGAAATTCTCAACAACCAGGACACCTCAGCAAAACAAAGTAATTGAAAGAAAGACCAAGACAATATAGGAGATGGCCAGAACCATGTTGAAATATTCCAAGTTGGGTGAAATCTTTTGGGCACATGCAGTACATACAAAATTTCATATCCTAAATGTAGAAATGCTTAGATGCAATAGTGACAAGATGGAAAGGAAGACCAAAAAATGTGAATCATTTTAGAGTATTTAGAAGCAAGTCCTATATCAAAAGAGAAGATGGTAGGATTGGAAAATTTGACTCCCAAGTTGACAAAGGCATATTTGTTGTTATTCAAGAAAAAGAAAGGCATACAAGTGTTTCAATCTGAGACTCGACAAAATAGTGAAAATCATCAATGTACAGATTGATGAGGCAAGTATATGAAATCCTAAAGTAGAAAGCAAATACTCAGAAAAGCAGGAAGGAGAAGAGGATTTGAAAGAAGAAGTAGAAGAAGTAGAAGCAGAAGAAGAAGAAGCAGGGCAAGAGGAAGATGACTAGAAAAATCTTCAGATATCTCCCAAAAATCCTAGTCGGCGAGTGCGGAAAAATCATCCATCAGAACAAACCATTGGGAATAAAGATGCAAGAGTTGAAACCCAAAGAAAATTACGCTCACCAGAACAAAGACATGTAGCTTTTTTGTTCATAGTTGAACCTAGCAACTTTGAAGAAGCCAGCACTGATCAACACTAGATCAAAGCTATGGAAGAAGAACTGGATCAAATAGAGAAGAATGAAAAATGGGAACTTGTTCCAAGGCATAAAGATAAGAACGTGATTGGCACAAAATGGGTATTCAAAAACAAGTTGAACGAGGATAGACAGTTAACCAGGAATAAAGCAAAGTTAGTATGCAAGGGATATGCTCAAGTTGAAGGAATAGATTTTGAAGAAAAATTTTCCCCAGTTGCCAGAATGGAAGCAGTCATATTGATCTTGGCTTATGCGTGTTCGAAGAAAATCAAAGTATATCAAATGGATGTAAAATCAGCCTTCCTAAATGGAGAACTAGAAGAAGAAGTCTACATCGAACAACCAGAAGGATTTGTATTGTCAGAAAAGGAAGATTGTGTTTGCAAATTGAAGAAAGCATTGTATGGACTCAAACAAGCCCCCAAAGCATGGTATTCAAGATTGGACAAGTTATACAATAACAAGGGTTCAGGAAACACAATGCAGACAAGAATCTCTACATAAAGGTAAATCAAGATAGTATATTGATAATTGAAGTTTATGTTGACGACATTATTTTTGGAAGTGATGATGACAGGATGAGTCATAAATTTGCCAAAGACATGTAGAATGAATTTGAAATGTCATTGCTTTGTGAGTTGTCTTTCTTTTTGGGACTCTGCATATGTCAACAAGATAAAGGTATTTTCATCTCCCAGACCAAGTATATAAAAGAAATGATAAAGAAGTTTGGAATGGTAGATTACAAGCCTGTAAGTACTCCCATGCAAACTAGTTGCAAATTGAGCAAAAATGATAAATCAAAGGATGCAGATCAGAGACTCTATAGATCGATGATTGGAAGCTTACTCTATGTGACAGCATTGAGACCAGATGTGATGCAAGCAGTTGGACAGGTTGCAAGATTTCAAGCAGCACCGAAGGAAACACATGTTATGGCAATAAAGAGAATATTCCGATATCTCAAAGGAACAGAACAGTATGGATTACGGTATCCAAAGGGAATGATCTATATCTAGTTGCATACACAAATATGGATTGGGGAGGAAGTGTTGATGATAGAAGAAATATAAGTGGAGCAACATTCTACTTGGGTGATTGTCTAGTATCTTGGTTGAGCAAGAAACAATCTTCAGTATTGTTGTCCACAGCAGAAGCAAAGTATATTGCAGTAGCAGCATGTTGTACACAGGTTCTCTGGATGAAGCAAACTTTGCAAGACATACAGGTGGAATATGACGAGCCTATTCTAATATTTTGTGATAACACCAGTGTTATAAGTATTTATAAGAATCCAGTGATGCATTCCAAGACGAAACACATTCCGATCAAGTTTCATTTTATATAGGAACAAGTTACAGAGAAGAAAATCAAAGTATGGTGGGACAAAAGAACAGATTGCAGATATCCTTACCAAACCTCTTCTGAGGGATACTTTTGAGTATCTTCGACAAAAACTTGGAGTAGTTTTATCCCCATAGTGATCTACATGGCAGTCATCACAGTAAGACCAGGGTGATGATGACCAATTCGGTCATCAGTTTCTAGTCGACAAAGTGTTTCCAAGCTCCCCCCTCATTTAGACACTACTTAAACAATTTATTATGCATTCTCACCAAACTGCTACACATTTTAAGGTTACAAGTTTATTCAAATAAAAATAAGTTCAATACATGTTTCGACACATTAACGTGATACTTGGCAGAATTGTCATGACTTGTAAAATATCACCAATATAATCCTTGTTTCCATTTTTCACATGCTCAACCCATCATATTTTAAACATTACCACAACACATGTTAGAACCTTATATATCACACCTCATGTCCCAGGTATCTCTTTTCTAATCATCACATTACCTCATAAATGTTATGCCTTGATTTTGAGATTATTTCATACCTTACCCATTCTTCAAAAATAAATCTATTGCCATATATTTATTATGTTTACTTTTTATTAAGGCTATATCATTTTATACCTTACTTTTTCAGATATTCCTCATGTGGCTCTCTTTTAATATTTTTGTTTATCCCACGTTTATTTTCTTGGAGTTATGATTTTGGTATTTCCCATGCCATGTCAAAAGCAAAAATATGTTATTATATCATGTTGACCAAGATAATTTTGAAGTGAATTATTTTATTTAAAAAATCAAAGTTCCACTTTGATTTCATCTTGAAAATTGACTAGTCCACTTCATGCGTTCCACTTTGATTTCATCTTGAAAATTGACTAGTCCACTTCATGCGTTCCACTTCGTGCTACGAATTCATCACTGATTCTTTCCCATTTATGTAAGCCAAATCCAAATTTAATATTTAGATCTTCATTGGCCTAAAGAAGAATTTATAAGGCGTGGCAGCACCCAAAGGTACGAGAGAAATGAAAGCCTTGTTTCAATCATACATTGGTTGGAAGATTGCAATATTCAAAAGATTACATACTTATTAAAGAAAAGGAGGACACGTGGCATTTTTAAAAAATAAGTTTACCACCATTCAATGATGAAGCAAAGACTTGTGATGTTGCTGTTATAAGCGTATGTCGAATAACGCACCAGCAAAGCATTTTTTTTGGAATGTTCAGTGGGCTATGCGCTTAAGGGTTGCGCTTTAATCGGCACAAGCATTAGAATATTGTTTTAAGTTAAGGATTTTGTTTAAGTTTTTTGCAAAAACTTGAAAGTTTTATTTAATCTATGAAAATGTTTGGGGTTTTAATGTAATTCAGAGGGTGGTAAGGTATGTATACAATCTGAGTGGGCTTAATGATTAAGAACATGTGTTTCTTCTTAAGAAGTCACAAGTTCAAATCTAGAGGAGTAGAGGAGGGTAAGGTATGTATACCTTTATACACTTTACTAGTAAAATCGTTGGGCGAAAAGGGATTCCTTGTCTCACAAACAAGAGGATCTCATACATCAATTTGATGTGGCTTGGCCGTGACCTTAAAAATAAATTATTATTATTATTATTATAAAAAAATTACTTTTCAAATTCTCGATTACTTTCTTCTTCTTTTTTTTCAAGTTTCATTTTTTTTTCTTTTTATTT
>SNQJ01S0147017.1:12969-33178 GCA_010110895.2 Picea sitchensis | reverse complement strand
TAATCATTGTAGTAGACATGGATTTCCATCATACCAAACCTCTTTAGTACATCCAGTGTGTATTTTCCTTGTGCCAGAAATATCTCGCCCTATCTTTGCCATACTTCCAATCCTAGGAATTAATGCATCAAGACTAAGTATTTCATCTCGAATTCTAAGGTTAGCTCCCTCTTACACCAGGTTATTATCCCTTCATCTCCTGTTAGAAAGAGATCATCAACATACATGATTAGTATAACAGGTTGGTTACCTCTTACCTTGAAGTACATATTTGCAACAACATCACTTTTCTGAAAGCCCAGGCTTTTAAGAAAGCCATCAATCCTATCATACCAAAATCTGGGAGCCTACTTAAGACCATACAAGGCCTTCCTTATCTTGCATACATGAGTTCCTTTATTATGAAGTAAAAAAACCATACGGTTGTTCCACAAATACCTCATGTTCAATCTTTTGATTCAAGAATGATTTTTTTACATCCATCTTGTTATCACTCCAGGAAACTCTCCTAGGCTGTAACTCAGAGATGCCTGGTAACTTAATATTTTTGGAAAATATTTTCTCAATAATAGGTGTGGGTTTGGATCAAGATGAATATCCTAACCTCTGGATTGTATTTTCAAGACAGTCTAACTATATTCATGCAACACAAGGCCTTCAAGAGATATTGTCAGATAGGTTTGTATAACGAATGGATAAGAAAACTAATCAGTTAACCAAAACATACATAAACCATATATATATGATGGGTCAACAAACTAGCCAAAGATGCTTACAATTCTTTCTTAACAATCAAAAGTAAGATGACAGTTACCATAGGATCATTAAACAGAGACAAAAGAATGAATTCCACTCATATGCATAGACAAAGATGAAAGAAGGTCTGACAGTAACAAATGAAAGAAGCTTGCAGGATGATATATTAAAGAAAGTGTCTTTCATACAAAACAGTAGAATATAGAACTCAAAATTGAACCTTGTGTTCATCTTCAATTTTCATCTTTATAGCCTTTACAACACAGTATCTAGATCCTGAATTAATGGATCAGATATGCCTAAAATAGAAAGTCAAAAATAACTTGCAAAAGATGAGGAATGATCCTCAAAATGAGGTCAATCCCACATTTCATGGTCTTCATATCTTGTAGAGTCCTTGTGCAGTGTAGAATAGACTTCCAAGGCTGATTGATGACTCTTCCAAGAGATAAAATTCAAATTTGCTGAGATGTGCAAAAAATCCCAATTTGTTTCCACCAAAATAGGTGCCAAAACCAACTTGGCTACCTTTCCTAATCCTTATGCACCAAAAATGGATCTTGAAACTGAATATATAATTCATCATCTATCCATCATGAGTGTTTTCAAGTGATTTGGATTGGAAAAACCTCAATCTGTGCAAAATTTAGCTTCCTCTGTCCAGTTACAGGTTTCAGTGGTTAACATAGAAGACTTATGGGTGGATTAACTACCAAAAGCTCTGCTTTCGGTGGTTAATGAATAGTCATCTTGTTCGCCTAAACCACTGAAAACTTAGCTTTGCCAAAACTTCAAAATTTGCAAAAATGATTACCTTGATGCTTTGCTGAGTGTTCAAGGTCTTTTGGATGATGCAACTCTTCCTCATGCAGAATTGCTAACTTCAACTTGCTGTGTGGGAGACTATGGTATATCTACCATTGTTGTAGCTAACTCGGCTAGAGTTTCCAAACCTGTTTTCTCCTGTGTTGGAGGTTGAGAATCTTTTAATTTCAACCTCAGAAGTCTAAGCTGTTTGTACAGCTTCATGTTCTCCCTTATCAACACCCTGTTCATGTCCTTGATTTTATCATGCTTTTCCTTGAGACTTTGGTTCATGTTGAAAAGTTCTGCATTTCTTTCAGTCAAGCCTGTATTTTCCTTTTTAATAACTCTTTCTAAGACTTCCATCTCATAGACTTTTTTCGGGAGTTGATTGATTTTCTGAGCCTTAGATGCTTTAGGTTTGCTTGAAGAAGCTTTTGCTAATGGTTGAATGTGTTCCTCTAGAGGAGTTGGTGAGGGAAAGTTGGGATAATCTTCTGCAACTTGCTCAGCCTGTTCATCACCTTGTGTCTCTGCTAACTCTTGTTCTGTCTCTGATTCACTTTATGGTAAGTTTAAAGGGTTATCTCCTCCAGCAAGGTCCTTGGTCTACTCACCCTCAAATTGTAACTTTCTTTTGGTTCTTTTTCTTTTAGCAGAGGATGATTCTGTCAACTCTCGTGGTGGTGAGATGGCCTTCCTCTTTCTTAGACTACTCTTAGGTGTGAGAGACTTCTTAGCAATGGAATTCTTCCCCTTTTCATCCTATTGAAAATTGTTTTGGAACTCATTCCAAAATAGGAAGTAGTTCCAGTCTACTTGTTTCTTCTTCAATGACTTTTTAATAATAAGTGTAATCAAACCCTGGTGTGACAATTTGTTGGCCACCTTGGTAGGCTTTGCCTTGACTTTTCTGGCAATTTTGGTGAGAGCTTTGTGTAGGTAGAAGGGAAAATTGATGGGATACCTACCTGTAAAATGATTCAATAACTTGAAGTGATAAAACATGACTCTGTTGTATCTACCTTCACAGGTGATATAAACAAAGATTGCCTTCAGGAGAGATTGCCACTTAGGTTCCAGACAAGACATTGGTATGTCTTTTTTCCATATAATATCCTTTTGCAAAGGCTGTAGATAGGATCTAAATTCAATGTTTGAAGGCAAATTTGATTTGAACCAGCAATCCCCTATTCTAGGGAGACCAATGAACTCAGCTATGGTTTCCTCATCGATCACAAACTCCTCGTTTCCCACAGTTGTTGCTGGAACTCTGCTAGTTTTTCACAGTATGCATAGACTCCTGTTGCTTGAAGAACTCAGCCACCTCAAGGTGAGCCTCAAGGTACTAAACTCCATCCAATTCATCCCTTAAAACTGGCTCTACTTTCGGCATTTAGTAATTGCTAACCTGTACCCGTGACTTAGGAAAATCTTCGTGCCAGGGGGAAAAAGACTCTATGATTTAGGGTGACATGGAGTATGAATTAGAGTAAAACAAATGAGACAGGGTGACTTAGAGTTCTAATTTCATAGCTCAATCACTAACCGAATCTAAACAATAGACTGACTGAATACAAGCCGAAAATTTCGAGTTTCGGTGAGATGTAAAATTAAATTGAAACAGTATGGGATTCAAACTACCTAATAACTTGACTTGGCTTGATTTGTATGAAAATTGGCTCGATAACGATCTCTGAAATTGAACTCCACTCGGAAATCACCACAAAAAATAGGATTATGGTCTCTGAATATGCGTTTGCTTGATGGAATCACAGGCTCAAGACTGTCACAATGACTCTCGGATTCGAATTGATAATTAATGGAATCAAAACAGAGATTAATCGAGGTCATAATGGATCTATGTCCTCATGACTGGAGATAGTGAGGGGCTATGAAACTAATCATTTTTGTTAGTCGGGAATCACACATGAGTTTTTGTGTCTCTGTCGAGCCTTAATTCTGAAATGACAAATGTAGTTAAAAAAGGACAACAGGGTATCAATCTTCGGATAGATGCAATAATATTGTGCATACCTTACCACCTCCATGGAATTTTGATGGTAATGTCTTCATGATTACGCCAATTGACAGCTAGCTCGTGCGAAATCACGGACTTTTCATTTTTCCGGTGGAACTCTTTTCGGTGGTTAACTGGGTTTTGCTTTTCCCCCTTAACTATCGAGAATGAAGTTTTTCGATGGTTAATGAGCGCTTCTCAGGATCGCCTAAACCACTGAAACCTGAGATTATTTATTTTTCTTGACAAAACCAAATCAAAAGTTCTTTCCAAGTTTATTTACAAAAAATAGACTCTCTAACATACCTAAAGAAATTTAGAAATAATTTTTTTGGACCACAATCTATCACCTAAAAAGAAAAATATCCATAGTGCTATTTGAGGAGATAACACTGGCTCCTATTGGGGATGAACACCTCCCTATGAGGTTTCAAGAACCACAGAACCAATGCCTTTCCTGAAAAAGAAAACTAAAACTATCTGCGAGTGTTTCCATTGGGCATGGAGTTATTCTGTAAAAATAAAAACCTAAAATAAAATTACAATGACAAGGCTTCACATCCTTAGACAGAATAGAGTTTCAGAAATCGCCCATTGACTGGGCCACCAAAAATTTCTTCACCTCTTAGACTTTGCAGAATCAATGTGTTGTTGTGCTGTACTTGAGTTATCATGAAAGGGTCGGTCCATAAAGAATAGAACTTGTTATGTTTTCCTTTATCCTGTCTGAGAGCGTCCCATTTCAGAACCTAATCACCAACCTGAAAATTATCCACCTTTGCCTTCCTGTCAAAAGTATCTTTGATCCTCTTTTGATGAGCCTCTGATCTGTCCAATAACTGTTCGCGGACCTGCCACAGTTCCACAAAATCAATCATTCTTCTTACCATATCATTTGACTCAGTTTCCTCTTCTTGAAAAAATCTAGCCACTGGTAAAATTAACTGAAAAGGAAAAATGGCATCAGTCCCATATACCAATTTGAATGGAGAAGTTCCTATGGACTTTTTGATAGTTCCTTTGTCTACCCACAGAGCAAATTTTAGTTTAGAATTCCAATTCCTTTTGTTCTCCTCTAACAACTTTCTGATGATTCTAATTAATCTCTTATTGGATGATTCGACCAGGCCATTACCTTGAGGGTAGTAGGGGGTTGAATGTACCAACTGGATGCCCATTGATTCACACATGTTGACCAATGCATCAGCTTTGAAAGTTGTTTCATTATCTGTTACCAACCTTTTGGGGCAACCGAATCTTCTCAAGATGTTTTCATAAAGAAATTTCATGACAACCTGGTGAGTGGCATTCCTGGTGGGAACTACCTCTATCCATTTTGTAAAATAATCTGCGGCTACTAAGATCCACTTATGTTTAACACTAGACAAAGGATTTATCTCACCTATAAAATCTAAAGCCCACTGCTGAAAAGGGCCATTCACTACTATAGGTCTTAGGGGCAGAGATTTTAGCTGTTGTTTTCCTGTGAATCTTTGACATTTATCACAAGCTTTGACAAAGGCACACACATCTGAGAAAAGAAAAGGCCAATAGTACCCAGCCCTTAGAATTTTATGAACTTTGGTATTCCAGTAATGATGACCTCCACAAACACTTGAATGAAACTGATGTATAACTTCCACTAACTCTTCTTTGTTTAAACATCTGAGTAGTAAACCAGCAGGGTCTTTCCAATATAACGGATTATTGTAAATGCAAAATTTGATGGCTCTAAGATTAAGAGCTCGGGCTTGAGTCATGCTAAGTTAAGGAGGAACCTCTAGATTTTGTAAAAAATGTATAATACCAGAGTATCATTCACAAGAAGACAAATGCTCTGCCACCTGTTGATTGTTATGTTTTCCTTCTATTGCCACCTCCATCTGCAAATTCGCTGAATTTTCCCCTATGAAATTTATGTCGAGCAGCTCATGGTTTTCCTCCATTAAAATCTTAGCAAGGCCTTGGCATTTTACTAATTTGGTGGGCTTCACTTCAATGTCGAGCTCGATCAACTTTGCAATCCATTTATCCCTCTTTCCATCAATATCAGGCTAGGTCAAAACATCTTTCACGAAGGGTGAAGGAACATATGCAATGACTTTTGAGTGGTGGATATAAATTCTGAAAGATTTTAAAGATTTTATGAGAGCATATTCTTGTTTTTCAATAGGATCATACCTTAGTTCAACATCTCTGAGTGTTTTGCTGAAGAAGGCAACTGGATGATCCATACTGTCATCATCTTTCTGTAACAAGATTGTTGCCACTGTGTCATAAGAAGCGAAGGAAAAAATGTAGAAAATCTTGCTGTAATCTAGACTAATCAGAGTCAGGGATTCCATGATAGCCTGTTTGATATCTTGAAATGAATTCCTTGTGTTGTCTATCCATTTTATCTCAGACCCCTTTTTCAACATACATGTTATGTGTTTTACTAGCTCGGCAAAAATTGGAACAAATCTTCTAACAAAATTAATCTTACCGAGTAGCGATTGAATATCATTTTTCGACCTTGGTAAGGACAGCCTATGAATTGCTTCCACCCAAGCTGGATCAATTTTCATGCCTTCTGTTGAGACAATGTGGCCTAAGAGCTTGCCTTTCCTGAGAGCAAAATGGGCATTTTTGGGATTCAATGAAATTCCGAACTGCCTGCACTTCATAAAAACTCTTTTTAAATGCTTTAGATGCTCTTCATGACTGCTGGAATAAACTGTGATGTCATCAAGATAGATGAGGACAAACTTGTCTTTCTCACCCACAAAATCTATGTCCATGGCCCTTTGAAATGTGGCCCTGACATTCATTAATTTGAATGGCATCTTGGCGTACATGAAGGTACCCCAAGGAGTAGTAAAAGCATTCTTCTCTTGGTCATCAAGATGGACAGAAATCTGGTTATAGCCAGAAAAACCATCTAGGAAAGACATAATAGTAGCCCCTAAAATTCTTTGCAGCAGATGTTCCATCTTAGGTAAGGGATAGTTATATTTCTTAGAGCATCTGTTTAGGTTTCTAAAGTCCACACATAACCTGACCTGGCCATTTTTCTTTCTCACTATTACTAGATTTGCAATCCATTTAGAGTATCTTACAGGAATTATGATCTTAGCATCAAGAAGCTTTTTTATTTCTCTTTCAATTATAGGCAAAAGAAGAGGACTAATAGGTCTGAGCTTTTGTTTGAAATGGATGGTGTCCTTTTCAAGTGGGATCTTATGTTGAATGATCTCAGGGTCATAAGTTTTCATATCACTATATTTCTAAGCTAAAACATCAGAAAATTCTTTCAAAATGCTGCAATATTTGGACTTCTGATCAACAGTCAGTTCAGAGGACAGATTTATGAATTTAGGCTGGCTTTCACTTCCTATGTTGTGTTCATGAACAACATGCTCTTTCTCCTTCTTATCTGGCTTGTAGGAGACATCGTTATGATCAAATAGCTTTTCAAGAGGTACCAAACCCCGAGGTATATAATTGTTAGGCAGTTGAACAATATCATGATGACCCAATTTTTGTTTTAGCTTAGGCTTCTGGGATTCCTCTACATTTAGATTTTGCTGATCGACATGCATATCAGAAAATTCATCTACCACCTGGAGAAATCTATTAAGTTCATCATCATCTTCAAAAACTTTCCAGTATTTAATGTTGTTGGGAAAAGATGGTTTATATTTGACTTGGATTTCATAATTGAGCCTGGGAGGCATGGGAGGAATAAACATGCTGGATGAAACAGCAAGGGAATCTGCAAGATGATTCATATCTCTGGGTATATAAGAAATGTCAAAAATGGAAAAAAGAATCTCTAATTTTCCATACCTCATCCATGTAGGCTTTCAATCTGACACGCTTTTCTTGGAAAGTACTATTTACTTGTTGTATGATGAGATCCGCATCTCCGAACACCTTTAATACTTTAATCCCCATCTCCTTGGTTGTTCTTAAGTCCAATATCAAAGCCTCATACTCTGCTATATTGTTAGTAGTTTTGAAATCAAGCTTAAAAGACAAATGCATAGACTTTTCCAAAGGAAAAATCAAAACTACCCCTGCACCTGCTGAATCTTTGGTACTGGCACCATCAAAATACATGGTCCAAACCAGAACACCCTTATCATCAGTTTCTTGTTCAGTGGGCTTCACAAGCTGCAAAGGAGCTAATTGAGAATCATCTATTTGAAGAATGCATGAGCCAAAATCTGTGTCTACAACATAAATAGGACGATTTACAGAATTTTTTGCATCACTGATGATGTAGGCAAGTTGATTCTCTTTGTAAAGTTTTTTTAACTCTCCTCCAAACACCAGGATTGTAGCATACGAAAGATCCATCTGCAAGGTACCCCCTAACCTTTTTTCTCCATGGACGTGACAAGAGGAGTCCAAACTTAGGTGGGATATTAGCAACCACCACATCCATTACCATGCTTCTCATTGGCAATTGGGCAAGGTTTATAACAAGGTCTTTTATGAGGCCAAGGCATCTGACTTTCCTAGAGTCAAAAGAGAAGAGATAACGATATGGTTTGGTGACCTCAAGCCCAAGCTCATCCATCACTACTTTGGGCATAAGATTATGTGATGCTCTTGAATCAAGCAAGAAGTTGTGAAGGATCTTATCATGAACATTTAGGGATATATAGAATGGTGGACAAGAATCATCTCAGTATTCTATCATAGGCCCTATAGTTATTGTTGGCTTGTCATCTTGTAAGTTCAAAAAATCCACAGATGAAGAGGTCTTTGGTTCAAGGGACTTCAGGATGGAAGACATGAAAATGTCATTACTCATAAGCTTGGTCAATCGCATAGGTATTTTTACTTTCTGAATTTCTGATTCGAAATTGAAAGAGTATGATGATTTGTCAGAAGTTTTTACCTCATTAGAAGGACCTCTAAGGATATCTTGCTCCTTGACTTGGGGCTGAGATTGCTTCTGTTGTTGTTTTGGAGAAATAGGGGTCTGCTTTACAGGAGCAGTAGGTTTCTTAGAAATAACTTCTTTCTTCTTTGCAGGAGCAACGGGCAATGGTTTAGGAGCAACAATTTTTTATCTTAAATTATAACTTTGTTGATCATCTGTTTGATAGACAGCTTCTTCAATACTTGCCTCATGAATCTCCTGATCCATCCAGGCTTCTTCATAGTCTACTTGTGTAAAAAAGGAGGAATCATTTTCGTCACCAAATTTTTTTATGTCATCTGGTTCTTCAATTTCATCATGAGATATCTGTTGTTCCTCTTCTAGCATTTCATTTTGGAAAGGGGGTCTGATTCTCTGATCATCAGCTGCATTCTTGTCTCTTTGAAGGATCTAGACTTGTTGATTGTTCCTTCTGTAATGGAAAACATTTGGATTTCTAGGGACAAAAGCATTTGGCTCTTTTGTCCTTGCTAGTTGTTGATTCTGAATCTTCAACTTTGACATTTCAGATGTCAAGTTGTCCAACATCTTGGCCATCTTTTCCATTTTTCTATTATAAGAAGAAGGGGGCTCAACAAAAAACTTCTTTCTCTCAACCTTTCCTTTGAGTTTCTGAGATGCCATAATATTTGATTCGACTTCGAGGGTAGCATCTTGCATTAAAGCAAGTGTGGTTGATCTTATTTCTCTAAGGATTAGACAAAAATCTGAATCAAAAGCAGCAGAAAATGTGATCTTTGCTGATGCATCACTTGGCTTATCTCTGTAGGGATCTTGCCAAACATTCTATTAAATCTTTTGATGAAGTCTGAGACCGAATCCCCATCTTCTCTTCTTAAGTTTCCAAATTCAGAAATGTAATGTAGTAGATCTCTTCTTTCTCCCCAGTGTTTTAAGAACACCTCATCTAGTTTCTCAATACCTCTCACTGAATTTGCCGGTAGATATTTGAACCACTTCCGAGCTTGGCCATCCAAACTCTACACAAAAACTCCAGTCCACACATCTTCTTTTGAAATGTTAATATTTTCAGCATAAGCATAAAAATCTTCTATATGTTCTTTGTCAGTATAATCCCCATCTTTGGTGAACTTTGGCATATATTTTTGATAATCTCTGGTTCGCATGGTAGATAAGGGATTGGGCAAGACAAGTGGAGCATACCTATTTGCTAAAATCTATTCCATCTTGGTTAAAGGGACATCCATGGAAATCTTGGGGGTTGATACAGAAGAAGAATTTTTAGGAGATGAAGGTTGAGATGGGATGGTTGAGTTTAAATAAAATGGTTGTCTCACTTCACAATGAGCAAAATTTTCAGAAATGGGTGGAAAATAAGAGGCCTTGTAAAACTAACCAAGAAATAAGGCTAATATTTCTTCTCCCTTAGAGGATAGATCATGTAAAATATCTTCGAGAACAGGCAGATTAGTATGAGTGTAGAAAACACCCTCTATAGGCTTTGTGGGTGAGGAATTCAAAGAAGAAGAAGAAGAGGTTTGTTTTTGCTGAGGGGACCCTGTAATTACCTCTTTAAGGTTGGATGTAACGTCATGCTCAAAAACAGAGTCTGTAACATTAGAGGAAAGTGAAGGCTCCTCAACCTTCAATTTTTCAGATACAATTTCAATTTCCTGAGAACTATGAGTTTCAACAGCAGGGTATTCAACTAGAGTCCTTTTAGATATGAAAGAAGAAGTGTCGGTTTGAATGCCTGGATTTGATGTCTTTGCAGATCCTGAATCCTGTCTTTGTAAATCCTTTCCCCTACTGATGATCTTCTCAGGGTTAGGAACTGGTGCTGCCAGTGGGCCTTCTTGGTTCACCCTAGTGTGAGCTCTTTTCAGAGCCACTTCATTTCAATGGAGTCACTAGATAGATGATTACAACCCAAATTATGTACAGGCTTTGTCTATCATCAAATATGGATCTATGTCGTCTCCCAAGGAAGCTGAGCTTCAATCTCCTCTCCCCAGCAACGACGCCAATTTGTTATCACTCCAGGAAACTCTCCTAGGCTATAAGAATTCCGGATATGCAGGTAACTTAATCTTTGGAAACTATTTTTTCTCAATAATAGGTGTGGGTTTGGCCTGGTAACTTAATCTTTTTGGAAACTATTTTCTCAATAATAGGTGTGGGTTTGGATCAAGATGAATATCTTAACCTCTGGATTGTATTCTCAAGATAGTCTAACTATATTCATGCAACATAAGGCCTTCAAGAGCTATTGTCAGATAGGTTTGTATAACAAATGGATAAGAAAACTAATCAGTTAACCAAAACATACAGAAACCATATATATGATGGGCCAAAAAACTAGCCAAAGATGCTTATGATTCTTGCTTAACAATAAAAAGTAAGATGACAGTTACCATAGGATCATTAAACAGAGACAAAAGAACAAATTCCACTCATATGCATAGACAAAGATGAAAGAAGGTCTAACAGTAACAAATGAAAGAAGCTTGGAGGCTGATATATTAAATAAAGTGTCTTTCGTACAAAACAATAGAATATAGAACTCAAAATCGAACCTTGTGTTCATCTTCAGTTTTAAGCTTTATAGCCTTTACAACACAATATCTAGATCCTGAATTAATATATCAGATATGCCTAAAATACAAAGTCAAAACTAACTTGCAAAAGATAAGGAATGATCCTCAAAATGAGGTCAATCCCACATTTCATGGTCTTCATATCTTGTAGAGTCCTTGTACAGTGAAGAATAGCCTTCCAAGGATGATTGATGACTCTTCCAAGAGATAAAATTCGAATTTGCTGAGATGTGCAAAAAATCCCAATTTGTTTCCACCAAAATAGGTGCCAAAACCAACTTGGCTACCTTTTCTAATCCTTATGCACCAAAACTGGATCTTGAAACTGAATATATAATTCATCATCTATCCATCATGAGTGTTTTCAAGTGATTTGGATCGAAAAAACCTCGATTTGTGCAAAATTTAGCTTCCTTTGTCCAGTTACAGGTTTCAGTGGTTAACATAGAAGACTTATGGGTGGATTAACTATCGAAATCTCTGCTTTCGGTGGTTAATGAACAATCATCCTATTCTCCTAAACCACCAAAAAATTAGCTTTGTCAAAACTTAAAAATTTGCAAAAATGATTACCTTGATGCTTTGTTGAGTGTTCAAGGTCTTTTGGATGATGCAGCTCTTCCTCATGCAGATCTGCGAACTTCAACTTGCTGTGTGGAAGACTGTGGTATATCTACCATTGTTGTAGCTAACTCGGTTAGAGTTTCCAAACCTATTTTCTCCTTTGCTGGAGGTTGAGAATCTTTTAATTTCAACCTCAGAAGTCTAAGCTACCTGTATAGCTTCATGTTCTCCCTTATCAGCACCCTGTTCCTATCCTTGATTTTATCATGCTTTTCCTTGAGACTTTGGTTCATGTTGAAAAGTTCTGCATTTCTTTCAGTCAAGTCTGTATTTTCCTTTTTAATAACTCTTTCTAAGAATTCCATCTCATAGACTTGTTTCAGGAGTTTATTAATTTTCTGAACCTTAGATGCTTTAGGTTTTCTTGAAGAATCTTTTGCTAATGGTTGATTGTGTTCCTCTAGAGGAGTTGGTGAGGGCAAGTTGGGATAATCTTCTTCAACTTTCTCAGCCTGTTCATCACCTTGTGTCTCTAATAACTCATGTTCTAGCTCTGAGTCACTGTATGGTAAGTTTAAAGGGTTATCTCCTCCAGCAAGGTCCTTGGTCTGCTCACCCTCAAACTGTAACTTTCTTTTGGTTCCTTTTCTTTTAGCAGAGGATGATTCTGTCGGATCTCTTGGTGGTGAGATAGCCTTCCTCTTTCTTAGACTTCTCTTAGGTGTGAGAGACTTCTTAGCAATGGACTTCTTCCCCTTTTCATCCTATTGAAAATTGGTTTGGAACTCATTCCAAAATAGGAAGTAGTTCCAGTCTACTTGTTTCTTCTTCAATGACTCTTTAATAATAAGTGTAATCAAACCCTGGTGTGACAATCTAATGGCCACCTTGGTAGGCTTTGCCTTGACTTGTCTGGCCATTTTGGTGAGAGATTTGTGTAGGTAGAAGGGAAAATTGATGGGAGACCTGCCTATAAAATGATTCAATAACTTGAAGTGATAAAACATGACTCTATTGTACTACCTTCACAGGTGATATAGACAAAGATTGCCTTCAGGAGAGATTGCCACTTAGGTTCCAGATAAGACATTGGTATGTCTTTTTTCCATATAAGATCCTTGTGCAAAGGCTGTAGGTAGGATCTAAATTCAATGTTTGAAGGCAAAGTTGATTTGAGCCAACAATCCCCTGTTGTAGGGAGACCAGTGAACTCAGCTATGGCTGCCTCATCGACCACAAACTCCTCTTTTCCCACTGTTGTTTCTCTTCCATCATACGAGATAGAAAAGGATTCAAACACCTGTTGGTGGAACTCTGCCAGTTTTTCATAGTATGCATAGACTCCTTCTTGCTTGAAGAACTTGTCCACCTCAGGGTGAGCCTTAAGGTACCAAACTCCATCCAATTAAGCCCTTAGAACTGGCCCTGCTTTCAACATTTAGTAATTGTTGACCTATACCTGTGACTTAGGAAAATCTTCGTGCCAAGGGGACAAAGACTCTATGATTTAGGGTGACAGGGAGTATGACTTAGAGTAAAACAAATGAGACAGGGTGACTCAGAGTTATGATTGCATAGCTCATTCACTAATCGAATCTAAACAACAGACTGACTGAATACAAGCTGAAAATTTCAAGTTTCGGTGAGATGTAAAATTAAATTGAAATAGTATGGGATTTGAACTACCTGATGACTTGACTTGGCTTGATTTGTATGAAAATTGACTCGATAACGATCTACTGAACTCGAACTCCACTCGACAATCACCACAAAAAATGGGATTATGGTCTTTGAATATGCATTTCCTTGATGAAATCACGGGCTCAAGACTGTCACAATGACTCTCGGATTCAAATTGATGATTAATGGAATCAAAACAGAGATTAATCAGTGTCATAATGGATCTGTGTCCTCATCAATGGAGATAGTGAGGGGCTATGCGACTAATCATTTCTGTTAGTTGGGAGTCACACATGAGTTTTTGTGTCTCTGCCGAGCCTTAATTCTGAAATGACAAATCTAGTTAAAAAAGGACAACGGGGTATCAATCTTCGGATAGATGCAATAATATCATGCATACCTTACCACCTCCATGGAATTTTGGTGGTTATGTCTTCATGATTACGCCAATTGATAGCTAGCTCATGCGAAAGCACAGGCTTTTCATTTTTCCGATGGAACTCTTTTCAGTGGTTAATTGGGTTTTGCTTTCCCCCCTTAACTACCAATAACTAAGGTTTTCAGTGGTTAATGAGCGCTTCTCAAGCTCGCCTAAACCACCGAAACCTAAGATTCTTTATTTTTCTTGACAAAACCAAATCGAAATTTCTTTCCAAGTTTATTTACAGAAAATAGACTCTCTAACATACCTAAAGAAATTTAGAAATAATTTTTTTGGACCACAATCTATCACCTAAAAAGCAAAATCTCCATAGTGTTATTTGAGGAGATAACACATCTAATGTAGCTTCCAACCAAGAATGAAAGTTAAAGAAATAATAGTTTGAATGGAGGTATACCTGGCTACAGGGGAAAAAGTCTCTTCGTAGTCAATTCCTTCTTTTTGAGTGAAGCCTCTAGCTACAAATCTTTCTTTGAAATTTCCCACACTTCCATCAGCTGCATGTTTGATCTTATAGATCCATTTGGAAGAAACTATTGATTTTTCTTTTGGCCTCGACACAATGTCCCAAACATTGTGCTTCATAATTGACATGTATTCCTCAAGCATGTCATCCTTCCATACTTTTAATTTATATTCTTCTTCAAATGAAGAAGTTTCAACATCACTAATGTTGCTCATCAGTGCAACATAGCCTCCAAACCTATGGGGCCTCTTCCTTTCCCTGAAATTTCATTTGGGAGTAGATATCCTTTATGCTTCCTGCACTATTTATTTCAGCCACCCTAGATTCCTTTTGGCTAGAGGTTCTTCAAGAGTTATTTCTAACACTTCAGCAAGTTCTAGGGGCTCACTACTTGTCCCTTCATGAGGTTCCTCCCTCTGATCATCTGACTCTTCATTTTTAGAAGAGAGTGAAGCTAGTTGAACTGCTTCTGATTCCTATTGAATCTCTCTGGATTTCTTAAATGTGTCTTCCTCATGGAAAGTCACATCTATGCTTACCTCTATTTGCCTTTGACCTGGTACATAAATCCTATAAGCCTTGGCGATCTCACTATACCCCACAAAAACCCCTTTATTTCCTAAGGGTGCCATCTTTGTCCTCTTTTCCTTATGGACATGAATATATACAGGACAACCAAATATCCTTAGATGCCCTACTTCAGGTTTGATCCCTGAGAATACCTCTTCAAGAGTCTTGTCCTTCAAGATAGCATGTGGACACCTTTTCTGAATATACATGGAAGTGGAGGTATCTTCTTCCCATAAATAATTTGGAAGATCTTGGTCAAACATCATTGCTTTCACTGCCTCACAAATTGTCCTGTTTTTCCTCTCAACAACTCCATTTTGTTGAGGGTTATATGGCATGGTCAATTGTCTCTTGATTCCTGCTAAATTGTAGAAATCCTTAAACTGGAGAGATTCAAACTCTCCTCCATTGTCTGTTCTAAGGATTATGATGTGTTTCGCTGTGTGCTTTTCAATAAAGGCTTTATACTCTTTGAATTTATCAAATGTGTCACCTTTAGCCTTAAGGAAATATATCCAATATTTTCTTGAGTAATCATCAATAAAAATGACATACTACAAACAACCATTGAGTGAGGGAGATGACATAGGACCACATACATCAGAATGAACCATATCTAAGATGCCCTGAGCTCTGTTGTCACTGCTAGGAAACGATTTCTTTATATTTTTACCTAGCATGCATCCCTTACAAATTTCATTTTTACTAAGATAATTAGAGGGCATGCCACATACCATGTTCTGTAGATCTGGAAGAGATTTGTAATGAATATGTCCAAGTATTATGTGCCACAACTCATTGGAGCTAGTCACATCATGAGCCAATGCCTGAACTGATTGTCTTGACATGACGTAAAATCATCCACTGCGAGTTCCAATGGGTTCTGTTGTACTTAAATGGCTACCTTTAGCCCATAGTAGTTCCTTCCTGTCCTTTAAGATCACCCAATATCCCTTGTCCTCAAGGGTTGCAACTGATAGTAGATTCTTCTTGAGCCCTGGGACATATAATACTTCATCAATATGAAGTCTAGCCCCATATTCCAATTTGAAGGAGATAGAGCCTACTCCCTCTATCTTGTAACATTTCTCATCCCCAAGCTTAGCATGCTCTGCAAAATATTTTGACTCGAAATCTGAGAGCATATCCTTGTATGTTTTCATGTGCTTTGATGCACCACTATCTACTAACCAAATTTTCAGCCCCGTGAAAAATGAACTGGATAAGGAAGAAACCAAATAATATTCTTTTCTATTTTCTTTTCATTAGAAGGAATTTTCTAATTTCTGTTGGATTCATCGTCCTCAACAGTTGAGGCATGATGTTTCCCTTTCCTTGGGTATTTCTTTCTAAACCAACAATCTTTAGTAAAATGAACCAACTTATTACAACTAAATCATCTAATCTTAGATGTATCAATATTCTTTCCTTTGAATGTACCTTTGGTGTTTGTCTTCCTCTAAGAGCCTTTCTGGAAAGTGCCTTTCTTCTTTCCCTTGAATCTTGATGCTAAAGTTGAGTGCTCTTTTTCCGTTGGCTCGCTCCTGGTAGTTGTGTGACTCTCCTCCTAGAGGAAATCATGCCATAACCTCTCAAACGTGGGTTGAATCTCTCTCCCACTTACACTAGATAGGAAGGTCTCCCTGGAAGAAGGAAGACCATAAAAAATGGCCTGCACTAAATCATCATTGTCCATTGTCACCCTTGTGAACAAAATATCATCTCTGATCTGGGATATCCTAGAACAGAAAGATGCCACTGATTCATCTTTCTCCATATTCAAATACTTAAGCTTGTGCTTAAGTATCCTCTTCTGACTTGGAGCCTATTTCTCATATAGATTCACCAAGGTATCCATATAGTCCTTGGCAATCATTAATGAAGTCATTGCAGGCATTATACTGTCTTCGACTGAGTCAAATATGATTTTATTGGCCTTTTCTTGACTCTTCCTAAAGGCCTCTCTTCCTTCATTATTCATGGGTTCCTCCACCACTGTGGTCACTTACTGCTCAAGATCATTCTACTACAAGATATTTGTTATCTGGAGCTTCCAAAAATTGAAGTTGGTAGCTCCTTCAAGCCTATCCTTGGCCCTGACTGAAATGGAGGATGCCATGGATCTCACATTGGAAACTTAATCAAGATAGCTTGGATATGTGTGTACCTGTTGTTTCACTTCAACACGTTTAACACAACCTAAGCTCCGATACCATGTTAAATTATGAGCTTGATTTCTTATGTGGATTAATTCTTTTATTTTCTTCAACACTTTGATTCCATCTTAATACACTTCAATAATAACAAATCATAACCGAATAGAAATAACTATGTAGATAAGTAAGCATGAAAATCAACAACACATATACCCTGGAGAAACCTTTTACAAGGAGAAAAACCCCAACAAGCGATATTCCTTTATTGCATTAATAATGTATGATCACTTACAAATATCCACCATGAATGTTATTCTCTTAAAGAGCTTTCCAAGATGACTCTGACCTGACAAAGACCTAAGAGACCTTGATGAAATAAACCTATGATATGTTGCCTCTACTATTGATATACAACATTGACATGCTATTGATATATGTCTCTGATAGGAAACCTCTATTGATGATATACAACACTAATATGTTTCATTGGTATGCTACCTCTTTATCATTGATATGCTCCTCTATTGCTTCTCCCTTAACCTGCATATAAAAAATTGTGTTGAAGAGAGGGGTCAACCTCTGCTTATATAGGTTGAAGAGGAGAAGAGGAGAGGCTCAAAATAGTAACTTGATTGCATGATTTAATCATAACTCAGCTTCATACTTTAGTTCAAACTAGACTTGAGACTGGTATACTCTAGTTCGAAAATAGAACTAGACTTGAAACTGGTATACTTTAGTTCGAAAATATAACTAGACTTGAAACTAGTATACTTTAGTTCGAAAATATAACTAGACTTGAGACTTCAGTTACAACTCAACATTACACTTTAGTTCTAAAATAGAACTAGACTTAAGACTTTAGTTACAAATCAGCATTACACTTTAATTCTAAAATAGAACTAGACTTAAGACTTCAGTTACAACTCAAAATTACACTTTAGTTCTAAAATAGAACTAGACTTAAGACTTCAATTACAACTCAACATTACAAGTTTAGTTCTAAAATTCTCTTCATGGTGGATAATGTTACATGTGCCAATGCACTAGATCAATACATTTATATCATTTACAATATTAGGAATATTGTTTGTTTCTAGCTCATAGGAATTTTATATTCAACCTAACTTATGCTATATGCCTTGACTTTTTCTCATGGCTCACAAGGCTTGACTAGGCACACAGAGGTTGTATGTTCCCCCTGAATTTTTCACTAGTCTATCTATGCTCACAGAGGTTGTATGTTTCCCCTGACTTTTGTACTAGTCTGTCTATGCTCACAGAGGTTGTACATTCCCCCTGAATTTTTCATTAGACTTACATAACATCTCATTTGTCCTGAATTTTGGTTTGACTCGCAGAGATTGTATGTTCCCCCTGGCTTTTGTCAATACCTCACAAGACTGGTTGATTCTCCAAATCTCTTTGGCTAGCCTGAGGGTGGCCCATATGGCCTCTCATTGGAGAATGACTGTCGATCCTGCCAAATTTAACACTTTGCACTGTAATTTCACAAAAACTCAACAAGAAGTGCTACAGCTCAGTGCCAATATTTCCACCATCAATCAAAAGATGCATTCCTCCATTGTTGCCTCAATCACGTAACTCAAACAAGAAATCAAACAAGACATTACTACCCATCCTGAATATGTCGCTATGATGATCTACGCCAAGCTGCATATCCCTGCAGATCTTCCCTTATCTGACCCACCTTTGCATACCAAAGGTGAAACTTCCTATCAATCCCATAATTTTTAGCCCCATCACTTTCATCGTGACCTATGCCTTTCGCATGTGGATGTGACCAAATTTGATGGCTCAGATCCCACTAGCTAGGTAACTCAAATGGAACATTATTTCTCTTTGTATGGCATTACGAATGAGTTGTCCAAACTCCAGTATGGTTTTCTCCATGTAGATCAAGAACGTTGGTAATGGTGGAAATGGAGAAAAAAGGCCCTCCAAGGGTATGTGGCTTGGACAAACTTTGTGGCAGAGCTTTATGAACACTTTGACACTGCACCCAATCATTTAGGTCGTTTGACAAAGTTGAAACAATCTAGAACAATGGAAGACTTTATAACTACTTTTGAGAGACTGAATATCCATACAGAGGGCATGTTTGATGTTTTTTTCCGAGAATGTTTTATCAGTGGCCTCAAGGATGAGATTCATGCTCATGTCCTCATGGCTTGGCCTCAGAGTTGGGTGGAAGCTACTAAACGAGATAAGGAGGCACAACAAGTTGTCTCTTCTCAAAATAGAAAACCCTCCTTTATTCCTCGCACTAAACTAGTAACTCCCACTCCTCCTTCTACTCCATTAAAGATCCAGAAATTGACCAGGGCCGAAATGGCTTAATGCCAACTCAAAGGCCTTTGTTATAATTGTGATGAGAATATTTTCTGGAACGCAAGTGTAAGGAACAAAATATTTTTATGGCCATCTTGGAGAATGTTTTAGAAGAGATGTTGAGGCACCCCTTGTGTCTGTGTCACCTGAACCCACTGACATAACCCCTCCCTCATACCCTCTTGAATTAGAACCGGTCATTTCCCTAAATTCTCTCACTGGCTTCTCGGATCGCCAAACCCTCAAGATAATTGGTTACATCAAGCATAGGAATGTCATCATTCTTGTTTATAGTGGAAGCACCCATAATTTTATTCATCGTCGCATCACCCAAGAAACTCATTGTTATATCCATGCAGTCAATAATTTCCAAATCATGATTTCCAATGGTGGGTCCATGAAATGTGGAGGGTGTTGTGAAAATGTGCATCTCCAAATTGGTGAATACTACCTTAAATATCATATGTTTGTTATTTACATGGGTGGTTGTGACATTGTGTTGGGTGTAGAATGGCTAAGGACTTTGGGTCCCATTCTCATGGATTTTAAGGAATTAACCATGAAATTTGACCAGGAGGGCCAACAATATAAGTTCTAAGGAATCACCGCTGGTTCCATACAGATCATTAGTTCCCATCGCATGGAAAATATTCTCAAGAAAGGTGATTCTGGCATTATTTCCCAACTCCATGCCATACAAGCAACTGAGACACCCCCTGTGCCACAGGACCTGTAGTGTCCCCAAGGCCGAGCCCCATTACAAATCATGATATATGCAATGAATTGTAAATGTGCTCTATAGGCTGGTGAGCCAAGTTTTGTATAAGCTCGAAGGCTTATGTGTTTGTTAGGCCAGGAAGCCTAAGTGTTTGAGGGCCAGGAGCCTGTTGTTGTACTTGTATGTATGC
>SNQJ01S0147017.1:0-10912 GCA_010110895.2 Picea sitchensis | reverse complement strand
TTATGCTTTGATCATGTTGCATGACTGAGCTATTTATGTATCATGTTTTCTGTTGTGTATATGAATTAATATGATAAGGATAAATGCTTGTTGAATATAGCAGTAATTCATATGTTTTACTCTGAGTTAAATGTATTATTTTGCTTGAATGCATGTGGTTATAAAATTCCAGTATGAGTTATATAAAAGTCTGTGTACAGATTGGTTAGAAGAGGTTTGAAAGCCTCGGTAGTAAAAAGGTACACTACAGGACCTCCAATCCATCCTCTCTAAACATCAAGTGGTCTTTTCCACTCCCCAGGGACTCCCTCCTTCCTGTGGAATTCATGATCATTCCATTCCCCTTATCCCAGGAATCCTTCCTCCCAATATCCATCCCTATCATCACCCATTTTCCCAAAAAAAATCAAATTGAGAAAATGGTTCAAGAACTGCTCAACGCAGGTGTTATCCGCCCTAGTACGAGCCCCTACTCTTCTCTTGTGGTCATGGTCCTTAAGAAATAAGTTTCTTGGTGCATGTGTCCTGACTTCCACATCCACAACAAACTCACCATTAAAGACAAATTTCCCGTTCCTGTCATTGATGACCTCTTGGATGAATTAAGTGGCGCCCAGTTCTTCACTAAACTTGATCTTCATTTTGGCTACCACCATATCTGTATGAAAGAAGTAGACATTACTAAGACTGCCTTTAGAACTCATGAGGGCCCCTATGAGTTTCTCGTCATGCCATTTGGCTTGTGTAATGCTCCCTTCACTTTCCAGAGCCTCATGAATCATGTCTTCCATCCTTTTCTCCGACATTTTTTCTTAGTTTTCTTTGATGATATCCTCATCTACAAAAAAACCTAGACAACCCATCTTGATCATGTGGATTGAGTTCTCCATATACTCTCTCAACACCAGCGTTTCCTCAAACAATGTAAATGTGCTTTTGGTGCCTCAAAAGTCGATTATTTGGGTCATCTTGTTGGAAAGGATGACGTCGAGGTGGATCCTAAAAAGATTGAAGCTATGCAATATTGGCCTCACCCAAAGAATCTCAAAATCTTACGGGGATTTCTAGGTTTAATATTTTAGTATTGCAAGTTTGTTTAGAATTATGGAAATATTGAGGCACCTCTCACTGCACTGCTTAAAAATAATTCTTTCACTTGGACTCCAACAACTGCTCAGGATTTTCAAACCTTGAAGATGGCCATGTGCACCACTCCAGTCCTGGCCCTTCCTGATTTCACAAAGACCTTTGTATTGGAATGTGATGCTTCCGAGAAAGTAATTGGCGTTGTCCTTATGCAAGATGGTCGACCTTTGGCCTTTACCAGCAAACAACTGTCCGAGATAAATTTGGGAAAATCAATCTATGAAAAGGAAATGTTGGCTATTCTGCATGTCATGATTCTTTGGCACCCTTATCTATTGGGGAATCCCTTCCAAATTAAGACAGATCATCAAAGCCTCAAGTATTTTCTAGAACAATGCCTTTCCTCCCTCGAGCAACAAAAATGGGTGACTAAGAACTTTGGATATGATTATGATATCATTTAAAATAAAGGAAAATAAAATGTGGTTGTTGATGCACTTTCCAGAAAATATGAAAATGAAGGGTCTCTTTTTTCTCTCTCTTTCATTGTACAAGATTGGCTCCAAGTTTTTCGCCAAGAATGGCTACACGATCCCAAAAGTTCGCATCTGATACAACAGTTGTAGTCCAATTCTCTAGTTTCCCTAGGGTACTCTTGGCTCAATGATGAGATTCAATACAAAGTCTGTTTGTATTTAAGTAAAGAGTCAAAACTTAAATCCATGGTACTTTTTGAGATTCATGCTACACCCACAACTGGGCACTCCAGGTTTACCAAAACCTATGACCGAGTTAAACGTTATTTTTCTGGGAGGGTATGAAACAAGACATTCGTAATTTTGTGGCCGAATGTGATGTGTGTCAATGCAATAAGGGAGAAACAATCAAATCTCCTGGCACACTACAACCGCTTTCGATTCCACCTATTATTTGGCGGGATATCTCTATGGATTTTATTGTAGGCTTACCTAAATCGGGAAATAAATCAGTCATCATGGTGGTATTTGATTGTCTTTCCAAGTATTCTCATTGTTGTGCTCTTTAACACCCATTTAAAACATATACTACGGCTCAAATTTTCATGGATCAGGTCTTCAACCTTCATGGCATGCCACATTCTATTGTTTCTGATCGCGACCCAACTTTCACCAGCAATTTTTGGCAAGAACTATTCAAGCTACAAGGCACACAATTTCATCTTAGCACAACTTATCATTCCCAGACTGATGGTCAAACTAAAGTTGTCAACAAATGTTTGCAAACATATTTGAGGTGTTTTTCATTGGAAAGGAAGAATCAATGGGCTCAATGGTTCCTACTAGTTGAATGGTGGTACAAGACTTTGTACCATACAACTACGTGCATGACTCATTTTGAAGCGGTTTATAGAAAAAACTCACCTTCATTTCTCTCATATTTTCCAGGTGTCTCGAAGGTCCAGGTGGTTGACCAAATTCTTACAGTTAGAGAGGCTAATCTCCGTACCCTCAAAGAGAATTTGGTCATGGCCCAAAATCATATGAAGCAACAAACAGATCAAGGTTGCTCTGAATGTCAATTTGCAGAAGGGGATCATGTGTTTCCTCGATTGCAACCTTACAAGCAAACTTCCCTCAAGGCTGACCATTGTTAGAAAATGGCGCCCAAATTTTATGGTCCTTATACCATTCTCAAGTGTGTGGGACAGGTGGCCTATCAGTTAGCTTTGCCGAGTTATTCTAAGCTCCATATTTTTTTTCATGTTTCCTTCTTAAAGAAGGTGATTGGAACTAAGTGAAAAACTCAAACCAACCTTCCTGAGTTGGACGAAGAAGGCTTCATTTGGATACAACCACAAGCAATTTTGGACTAGCATTAGCATCGACTGCGTCAGTGAACCATCAAGGAAGTGTTAGTCGAGTGGAAAGATACAACTCCAACATATGCCACTTGAGAACCAACTACCATTCTGCAGCAATTTCCCCATCTCAAGCCTTGAGGACAAGGTTGTTTTTAAGGGGGAGGACATGTTAGGGACCTAACCCCTCACATAGGTAGAATAATTTTTTTCCGTGTAATAAAGGTCAATATTAATAAGGCCTAGCCATAAGGAAGAATAATTCCAATGTAAGAAGACCTAATAGAAGCTTCTGCTTCTAGAAGGATCTTCCTCTAGATGGGTCTTTTGATAGACACATTTAGTATAAATAGGAGTCGAGGGTATGAGAAATTTTGTCTTGGATATTATTGTAATAGAGCTCTACTCTACTGGAGGTTGCCCCCTCGAAGAGGCAAGTGAAGATTTCTCTCAGTAATCAAGTGCTCTTTTTGGTGTTTTTCTGGTATTGTTTTGGTAATATTGTGGTGTTGTTCTGGTTATATTGTTGTTCATCTGCCATTTCTAGCTATTTATTTATGTTCTGCATACTTTTTTATATCTGAAATATTACATATTTAGACAAAATTATTATATTTATGGGACTTGGGATGAACATGTAAGGCATGTAAAGAAGGTATTGGGTACTTTGCAAAGGGAAAAGTTGTATGTAAAATTTTCCAAATGTGAATTTGGCAAGACTGCACTTGTGTACTTAGGTCATATTTTAGGAGGAGGACAATTAAAAATTGATCCTTCCAATATTGATGTAATTTTAATTTGGCATGAGCCCAAAAGTTTAACCAAGATACGAAGCTTCTTAGGTGCATTCCTATATTGGAGGAGATTCATTTCAAACTTCTCCTTTATAGCAACTCCTTTGGATGTCTTAACCAGTGTGAAGAACACTTTTTACTGGGCAGGAAAGCAACACAAAGATTTCGACACTTTGACGGAAAAGATCAGTACCGCACTAGTATTAGCACTGCTAAGTCTTCAACATCCCTTCGAGATCGAGATAGATTCTAGTGGATATGCCATGGGTGCAGTATTGATGCAATATTGTAAGCCTATTTTTTACCACGCTAAAACTTTTAACCAAGTTGTTGTTAACTATCCTACATATGATAAAGAGTTGTAAGCATTAGTTCAAATCGTAAAGAAATGGAAGCACTACTTGTTAGGAAAGGAAAAAATCATACATACAGATCATCAACCCTTACAGTATCTCCAAGCACAAACCAAAATGAAACAATCTCGACATTACAGATGGATGGGTTTTCTACAACAATTTCATTTGGTAATCAAGTACAAAAAGGGTATGAGTAACAAGGTAGTTGAAATGATTTCTAGACCTCCTATTGTTGCTTCTATTATTTTGAAGAATGCTTCTTTATCTCATGATAGTTATGTGGAACAATATGCCATTGATGAATATTTTAAAGAAGTATATGAGAAGCTAACCCATGGTGCACAGATAGAGAACTATTGTCTGCAGGGAAACCTACTCTACCATCTTGGAAAGTTATGTATTCTTACAAGTGAACGAGTCCATGTAATAAAAGAAGCTCATACTTCTATTGTGTCTGGGAGTTTTGGGGTAGGAAAAACTATGGCTCATTTGGAAAGGTTTTTTTACCGGCCTCGGATGAAAGAAATTGTAACTAAATATGTAAAGGGGTGTGTGATGTGTTATACTTGTAAGCCCACTAATAGAAA
Organism: Picea sitchensis; assembly: GCA_010110895.2. Taxonomy (NCBI): domain Eukaryota; kingdom Viridiplantae; phylum Streptophyta; class Pinopsida; order Pinales; family Pinaceae; genus Picea; species Picea sitchensis. The sequence goes on along the minus strand of SNQJ01S0147017.1, from coordinate 6,252 downwards.
AATAGGGCTATACTCACCACTGCTTGTTCCATCCCATCCATGGGAAAGTATCTCCATGGATTTTGTAGTTGGTTTGCCAATCTTGAAAAGGGGTCATGACTATTTGTATGTTGTCTTGGATAGGTTCAACAAGATGTGTATCATAATGCCATGTAAAAAGCATATCATTGATGAGAATACTGCTAATCTCGTCTTTCAGTATGTTTCGGTTCACTTTAGGTTACCCACATCCATTATCTCGGATCGAGATACTCAATTCCTTAGGGATTTTTGGAAAAGATTGTGGAGGATGGTGGACACCAAGTTGAAGAGGAGTTGTGATTTCCATCCACAGACCGAAGGATAGACATACTTTGTTAACCGAACAATGGTAATTTTTCTTCGACGCTACCACAACAAGCATCCCAAGTTATGGGATGAACAAATACCCTATGTACAACATGCTTACAATCAATCCTTACATTCCTCCACTCAGTGTTCTCCTTTTGAGACATGTTTTGGGTATTTACCTAAATTTCCTTTGGAATTGATGTATGGGAGAGATGTCGATTCAAATAAATAAAGAAATGAAGACAGAGCCCGTAAGTTCATCTAGAGGTTCCAGCAGGTACACCAAGAAGTTAGGGAAAAATTGGAGAAACGTCAAGAACAATGTAAAGCTCGGCATGACAAACACAGGGTTGATCATCATTTCCAAGTTGGAGACCATGTATGGCTCCACATCAGCAAGGAAATATTCAAGGGTGAAGGAAAGAAACTGAAGCCCATCCGTTATGTACCCTTCACTATTTTGGAGAAAAGTGGTACCAATGATTTTCCTCTAGATATTCCACCTTATATGCAGATCTACTCAGTTGTAAATGTAAGAACTTGAAACCTTTTTAGCCTCCCATGATCCTGGATCATGATGAGGAAGTTTCAATACCTTCAGTTGATGAGTTTTCTCCTGAGTACTTGGATGAGTTAAAGGAAGATATCATCCTATACAGAAGGATGAGGACTTCACGCAGGGGTGATGTTGATTATCTTCGAGTAGGCTTAAAGGGAACACATCCAAGAAAGGAAAAGTGGATTGAGAAGGACAAGGTGAGGGAACTCTTCCCTCACTTATCTGTTGATTGATGAAATATTTTGGTGGTCCAAAAAGCTCTCAATGGGAAGGTGTAATCCAAAAAGGATCCAGAGAAGACTAAGGATAACTCAGAATTCACAAAAGCAACTCAAGAAGCTCAAAATGGCCTTAGTAGAAAGAGAAAGGGAAAAAATTCAAAGTCCTCAAAACTCAGTGAAATTAGAATCATCACGAAGAGTGCGTCTCAATATTTCCAACGACATAAACGACTCGTCAAACATAGTTACGGATCGAAATATATTCACGGTCAAAGTTTTGGTCAACCTAGCCCAGTCAACATGGGATGAGTCAACATCAGTACTGTTGACGTTAGCATTAGTACGAATGACATCAAAATCCATACAGTGTACATGGTACATGTAGAAGGTGACATGTTTCATGCTGACATCAGCATGGTGACATGGAAGCACCAGAGGGTGCCACGTGTCACTCATTTTTTTCATTTTCAGGTCAGTCTGTGGACCGATGAAAAAGTGTCAGGTGGCATTTCCTATAGCCACATGGCATACCATATGATTATGTGGCAGGCTCACGTGGAAATATTATGTGGAAGGTGATTGTGTAGGTGTTTGGAGTGGCCCAATGGTTGGTTTCCACATGGCCCAGTCATGGGTTGCCATGTGGCAATGGGAAAATGGCCAATGAGGGCCCAAAAACCGAATTTCAAAAATAAAAAAAAGGCAAGCCCACCAAATCTGGCGGCCAAATGGTACACTTTGACAAATATAAACCACACTCCAAAGTTGGCGAAGTTCCATTCCACATAAATGTATACGTTATAACTATAACCCAAAAGCAGAGGCCCGAGGGTTTGACCCCGAGACCTCCCCCTATACAAATGCCTTAACTATATCATCTGCCACCGTTGGGCCAATGGACTACATTGTGTATTCCACCCCACTTTTTTTTTATAAACTGAGTCTACCCACAGACAAAGGAGAGGGGGGGCGTGACGGTATGACCGGGCACAAAAATCGAGACACAATTTAGAGAATTAAATGCAGGGAGCAGACACGGAAATAGAGACAAGATTTCTCAAGGGCCTGGGAGTGCCAGAGTCAGATTAAGACGTGGAGATAGTTACTTTTGGGTAATTTGATGCCATGAATTCAATGGTGTTGTTTGTTTTCTGATCTGAGCAAAGCTTCTACAACTTAATTCGAGAATGAGGTTTACTTGTGTGTTTTGCCAAATTCTTTTGCTGAGTTAATAAAAAGGCCTACCCATTTGAGAGCAGGACCTAGAGACGTATTACACCAAGGACAGACTCTGTTATCAAGTTTTTGTGTTTAGATATGATGTTTATGTCTCTTCATTATTGATCTTTTCCTTCTTTAATGGTGCATTTTAATTTATGCTCATTTAATACAATTCTTTATAAGTCACTTCGATGAAAATATCCTGGATCACACACACTCACACATAAAGAATCAGGTTATATCCATCTTAACTCCTAATTTATCATGCCATGAGAGGGATCAAGTCCCTCGAGGTGAAAAAAAATTATATTGAAAAAACTTTAGGAAAGGTTTACACCTTGAAGGATTTGATCCCTCTCAATGCATGATAGATCCAGAGTTAAAATGGATCTATGTTGGTTGGCATCTGAGCACATTACGATCTATGTCTCTCCTCATTTGTTATAAATACAAGTGATCACTTTGTAATTAAATAACAATACATAGATTTTGTGTTCTTGTTAGTTATATTTATTTTATTTTTGTTATGTTCTCTATGTATGGAGATTAAGCTAGTGAATGATCCTAGTTAGTCATGTTTTCATTTAAACAAAATCCTGTTCAAATTTGTATCAGAAAAAATTTCATATATTGTAAGATTAACTTACTTCAAAAGTGAAAGAACTAGAATTAAGAGTCAAATCAGAAAATCATGTGCCCTCCATTATTTCCACAAAATGCCCATGATGGGCATTTTTCCTATCAAATTCTAACCCTGGATTCAACTCAGACTTAAGTTTGTTCGTATCACTTTCCAAGAAATAAGTTTGATGCCAATAATTTATTGGCATCAATGGTATCAACCACAACCACCTTCTATTGATAATTTTTTAAATGACTTTTGAAACTAGTTTCAAACTTCAATTTTCTTTGTTTTTTGCTTATCGTAATGACGTTTTGAAACTTATTTCAAACACAAAATTACATATTTCTATTAAGTTGTTGAATCATGTCTTGCTAATGAAGTTGGCTCTCATCAATGACGAGAATAAAAAAAAACTTGCATTGATTTGATGTTCAAAATGCCCCATGATGGGCATTTTGAACATCAAATCAAGCCAAGTTTTTTTTTTTATTCCCGTCATTGATGAGAGCCAACTTCATTAGCAAGACACGATTTTCCAACTTAATAGAAATATGTAAAAAAAAATTTGAAATAAGTTTCAAAACGTCATTACAATAAGAAAAAAACAAAGAAAATTGAAGTTTAAAACTAGTTTCAAAAGTCATTTAAAAAATTATCAATAGAAGGTGGTTGTAGTTGATAACATTGAAGTTACCAACTAATAAGGTAGTTGTGGTTGATAACATTGAAGTTACTAACTAGAAGGTGGTTTTGGTTGATAACATTAAATATCAATAATTGAATTGATCTTCCCACTAGAAAAAGTATTGGCACAAATTGATGGTCTTCAGACATGTTAAATATATTGGAAAATATGTTTAATGTTATCATAGCAACATTAAAAATATGATGTATATGACACTTCATTCCTTATTGGATGCATGCTATGACCAAAATATGACCAAAATTAAGCATCGAGTGGATTTTTGGACATTGTTGTAACAATCCATACTCTCCATCGCACCATTTATTATGTCATGGACAAAAAATCTTTTTACAAAAGATTTAACAAGTTTTTGGGTAATGATATGTTTATGCAAAACATCATTGAACTATTATGTATAAATGGATAACAATGCATAAAAACATCCATTCTTTCTCATTAAATTGTTTTCATCCAACCCAGGTAAGTTTCATTTTTTAGTGTGGATGAAGCGTATCTTTAAACAAAAGAGGTAAACTTCCTTTAGCACATTCGACACATTTATGTATTTATAAATCACATTAAATCACGTTTCTTCATGTACACTAAGCTTTGACTTGTCCATTTTAGTAAAGGAGAGACCTAGAACGACGAGGTAAATCTAAGTGTGGGCATGATCATGGTTTTCTTATCTCCTCCTATCAATTTTAGAAAAGATGACGTGTCGAACAATGAGGTAAACCTAAGTGTGGGCATGGTCATGGTTTTATTATATCTTCCAGTTGTGCACCTTAAATAGAAGTCCAACCTTGTATGGACTATCACGTAATTTGAAGAAAAATAATTGTGACAAAACTTTAAAATGTTTTTTTTGTTTTTTTAAAGCAAAATGGGGCCATTGCACTAAACATACAAGTGGAGCTCTTATGGATGAACATTGTTGAAAAACAAATTTAAGGGTTCGATGTATTTTGATGTAACTTTGTGATAACTTAATTTTCTTAACTATCATTTAGTGTAATTTTGATATCTAAGTTAATTAACAAACATTGAACTCGTGAATTTGTTCACTTTTCTTTCAAAAAGAAAATGGAACCCTAGTCAGTGGTGTAAATATTTATAAAGATAAGTGTTACAATCACTATGTTAATTATTGTTTTAATGACACATTTAATTTTTGAATTTCATTCTATGTTTTGTTTGTTTTTTAATGTTATGTATCTTTAAATTATCTATATTTGCAATTTTAATTTTTTTTTTTATAGTTGCTCGAGCATGTATGTCATGCTGCACACATTCATTTTTAAATGGTATCGGAGTATGTAATTTCGGTTTGGTAATGATTACAATACAACTTGGTATCAGAGTGAAGGTTTCAACACTAGACCTATATGGGTCACAAACCAATCTAGATTCGACAAATTTATTGTAACAAAGTTTCAATATGCATTGGATTGGCAAAATCTCCAAATTCTGGGTATATTTTGGCAAAATATTGACATGGGTATGTTGAACGTATGAACTCAATTGGTGGATTTGGTCCCTTAAGGCCAAAATTTCCAGATCCGTGGAAGTCATGCAAGGGATTTGAGTGAACATCGACTACGTTCAACACACAAATTAGGGGTCAAAATCCCCAAATTTTGAGTTGTGTTGAGGTTATTCGGTGCAAGGGAAGGCCAAATCGATGGGAACCAAGGTCAATTTGGTAGTTAAGTGGTTGAACTTGGCTTAGAACGTCAAGTTTGTAGTTTCCATGACAACCACGTGTTCAATTGTTTTGAAAATGACTAAGTAATGAAAGACTTACATTTCTAAGGAAAGCTTGGGAAATCTTCGTGTATTGCATGAAAATAAATTTCATGTAATATAGTGTGTATTGCATGAAAATATTATTTGTGCAACACAACATTACCTTCCAGGGAAATAGACTTGGATACTTAGAGAAATTGAGCAATATTGTGCATATTGCACAAGGAATATTTTTGTTGCAGTGTGATGTATCACACAAAAATAATTTTGATGAAATATATCGTAAAGGAAGAGGTTTTTTTAAGGGAAAAATGCCATGAGAGATAATTTTTTCCTTCTTGCAAGGAAGACATTGAGACTTAGAAACCTTTGAAAAAATTGAGAAATTTTTGTGTGTTGCACGGATTAAATTTTTGATGCAATACGATGTATCACACCAAAAATAATTTCAGTGTCATACATCGCAAAAGGGTAAGTTTTTCAGCGTGCAATAAATATTTTTGAAGCAATCCATAGAAGAAAATTTTTCTAAGGCATATCATGCGAAAAATGTTTTTTAGTTTGTGTGATATATCACATGAATAAGAAAATCATCATACAATAAAGAAATATTGTGTGGAAAATATTTTTGTGTCCATGTGATATGTCACACGAAGAAGAAAATTATCATGTGATGAAGGCATTCTTGAGGGAAATGTTTTTCCATCCATGAAATACATTGCACAAAGAAAACGTTTCACATGCGATACATATTTTTAGGAAGATGCGATATGTTGTATCGAAAAACATTTCTTATGAAACACATCGAAAAATGAAATAAAATTTGTGTATCACATGACAAAACAAATTACATGTGATACAC
>SNQJ01S0147016.1:0-11240 GCA_010110895.2 Picea sitchensis | reverse complement strand
GCAACTATGAGGAACAATACATGAGATGGACCACACTGCGGCAAGAGAGGGGCCAAGCAGTTCAAGAGTTCACCAATACATTCCATACCTTGCGCACCAAGCTGGGTATCAAAGACTCTGAATGACATTTGGTTCTGAAATACCGTGGGGCTCTACACAGATACATCCAAACTGAAATGGATTTTCTGGACATCTCATCACTCGGTGCTGCTTATCAATATGCTGTTAAAATTGAGCAAAAATTTAAGCACCAGAACAAATGGGAATTCGGGTCTGCAAATCCGCAACAACCAAAGTATGACAAAGACGACCCTAACAAACAGTGTCTCGAAAACCAGTCCAAGACATAAGAAAAGAAGGGTCACGGGAAGACAAAGAAGGACACTAGAAAATGGTGTGATTTCCACGAAAGCCCCTGGCACAACACCGAAAAATGTCGCTCAAAACAGTCATTGGTGACCAAGATCAAAGAAAAGGAGCCGAACCCTGATTCAGAAAATGATTCTGAAAATAATGGTAAAGGACAGATCATTGACGCAGACCCCACTACTATTGTCACTACCGCAGCAATTCAACCAGAAGAACCAACCGATCCTGAAGAGGGGGAGCGCCTTTTTCATTCACAGATGTGGGTGAAGGGGACCCCGCTGCATTTTATTGTTGATAGCGGAAGCCAAAAGAACCTCATCTCAACAAAGGTCGTCAAACAGTTGGGATTGTTGACAAAATCACACCCGCAACCATACAACATTGGGTGGCTTCGCCAAGGACGAGATCTCCATGTCAGCCAACAGTGTCAATTATCATACAACATCCAACCCTTCAAGGATGAGGTATTATGTGATGTTGCCCCACTGGATGTATGTGATGTGCTCTTGGGCCAACCATGTATGTGGAGATGCCATGCTGTTTATGAGTCTCCACCCCGTAGTGTCATTGTTACTTTGGGGAGTCATCTCTACAGAATACCAGAGGTAGTTCCAACTACTGTTCCACCTAAAAAGTGTCACAAGGTAGTATCTCATACTGCAAAATTTAGCTTCTTCACAATCTGTTCAAAAGGAGAACAAAAGGACACTGCAACCACTACAGCCTTGCCCTAAGCACCTTCTATCCAACAGAAGCAGGTCAACAAGGTTGCAGCAAAGCACAAAGATTCCTTCTTCACACCATCCTCTCATGTATCTCAACTTGTTGAACAGCCTCAGCCTCAACAGGTTCATGATAGACTTTCACAAACTGAGCAGCGCGATGTCTTGATGTAGGCGTGCCACCCAGGCACGTCCACTCACAGGATCCTCCCTCTTTATCTTGGCCCGAAGAACTAAAAGGTTCTTCTAATTCCCTATCGGGAATTTTCCACCCACAGCACTCTGCACTGGGAATCCCTTTCTTCTAAATTAACACTGGCCCTTTTTTTTTGTTATCGGGTTTCCTCTTGTTAGGATTTTGACATTTGTAATGTTCGAACAAATGGGTTTACCGATCCCCGATCCTCGATACGCTCCTTTGTTGCCTTAGCCCTCCTAGCTAAGCCTTCAATCCACATGACCATTTTCTATAAGACCGCAGCCTTATATTCCTTCTCGTCGAGGTTTCTGACTTCAAATTCCCGATGCTCTCACTTTTCCCGTTAGCCCTCCAGGCTAAGCGCTTGATCCACATGACCTCTCCTTATATGACCGCAGCTATAACTCCCATCGAGGTTTCGAGCATTCCAATGTCGAAATACACATGCCCTCAAGACTCGCGATTCCTCGAATCCCAAAGCGCTCTTTACACCCTAGCTCTCGTGGCTAGGCTCCTGACTCATATGACTCTCACCCCGTGACCGCAGTCTTATCCCTCGTCGGGGCTATGGGGTTTCAAATGTTGAAAAACACTTGCCCACGGGATTCCTGATTCCTTGAATCCCGACTTTCCGGTTTGCTGGCAGCTAGCTCTCACAATGGTGCTTACCTTCTTTCTGACGTGCTGATAGTTGGCCGCACGGTGCACCTTCCTCCTCGTCAGGGTTTTGTGGTTCGTGATTTCAAAAGGCGTAAACACTTTGTCACCAGGATCCTCGATATCCCAATGAACCAAACACCGATGAACGTCCTCCTTGTCAGGACTTTCCCCGATAGCTCTGATTGCTTCCATGCGTCCTCCCTTGATGGATGGTCATGGTTAACCCTCGGGGTTTCGAGACTTGTGATTTCCCAGCTTTCTTGTCCTCAGGAACTCCGATTCCCCGATGCTGAATATCCTGACTCTCTTCGGATTCCTGACACCTGTCTTCCCGAATGGACGACTCAGATTATGCCGGGGTTTTCACTATGGACTTCCCTGACCTCCTATCCACGGGAATTCTGATTTCCCGGACTCCTGACGCCTCGATCTCCGCCACGTGTCCAACTGAAGAACGGCCCAGATCTTCCTGGGGCTTCGGGGTTTCAAATGTCGAAAACCATTTGACCACGGGACTACCGATCCTTCGAATCCTGATGGTAACCCTTGTGCAGCTCCTGTCAGATCCGATGGTTGATGGGCAACTGACCAACGATCACACGATTTACGACTCCTGGAGCTTGAACTCTGAACACAGCCTTAACCTCCTTGCTTCTTTGGCAGATCCAATGGTTGACGGGATTTCACAAATCCTCTCCACAAGATCCTAACCGTCGATTTCCTCCCTTTGGCGATTCCTTGAGAATGTCCAAGTATTCCTCCACGGAACTTATCCTCCTACAGTGAAAATATGCAACGCCAGTCTTAAACACTCCACAGCACGAATCTTACAGTACTTCTCTTCGACAATCTCGAGAGACTTATCCCTCCTGAGATTCTACACAACTTCAACTTCAAATAGGGTCCTTGCACGCACTTCTTGCGGCAACCTTCAGATATTTCAAAATACCTGAGAACTCCTCGACTCTGCGCACACCTGCAGTAGAAGTCCTTCAATACTTCACTCAGTTTCATGACTGAGACTCTCCTTATCCTGCGTACTCCTTGCACGTATCATATAACCCAATTTCAACTTTGGGTGAATGAGAACAAGAGTTAGACTATCCAAGCCTTTTGTTAATGCACTCCTTGTGGACGACTTCAACTGCACTCCTTGCAGGAATCCTTGCTCAGATAGAGAAACAATTGAAACTCATTCCTTCTACTTCCTTTCAGACTTCAACACATGAAATCATATACACAACATAACAACAAATGCATAACAGGAAGTAAATACTCATGAACATATCATTTAACATACATACACAGAGAACAAACACACTCCATGAACTTGAATCAATTTCTTATATTAATCCAAATACCATACATGGGTGTTTCTACACAGCTCTCTGCTTCTCTTCTCAATGCTCAGAATTCTTCTAACTATCCAGAATTATGTTACAATGCACAATGAGGGTGTCCATATCCGTTTTCCCTCTTTCTTCTAAAACTGTCTAATCTAATATTAAATTCTATCTACCTATATTTACTGCTATAAATGCCTCCATCTACTTCAGACGAGAGCGGGGCACTCAAGGTCTGATTACATTATACCAAGGCACCTTCATTAAATGATCTCATTTATATTTGGTGCATCAACTTCAAGGGAAATTTCAAAAATTTGTACTGGACGCCTTCCAGCTGTCATTTGTCTTTTGCGCTGGCTCGCTTGACGTGAGGGATGCTCCTGCATCATACTCCCTCGCTTGAAAACTTTCATGGGATCCTATCCATGAGCTCCTGCATGGTCTGTCCATGCTTCAGAATCTCTTCTTCAGTCTCCCAGCTGGCATCTTCAACTGGATGACCCTTCCACCTGACCAAATATTCAAAGTATTCTTTCTTTCTGGTCTTCTTACCCACTCATTTATCCAGTATATGCTCCATTTGTGGCTTCTCTGCAACTGGCATCTACTTTTTCCACTGAACCTCTGGTTGTTCATATTCTACTCCTGTCTCCTCAAATTTATATGGGTATAAATATGAGACATTGAATATCGGAGAAATTCCGATTCCATCGAGTAATTCAATCTCATAAGCATTCTCTCCCATTTTCTTCAAGACCTTGCATGGTCTGATTTTCTTCATTTTCAATTTATTGTATGTTCCTCTCAGGAACCTTTCTCTTCTCAAGTGCGCCAGAACTAATTCACTAACCTCAAACTAAAGTTGTCTCCTTTGTTGGTCGGCTCTGCACTTATATTCGTGACTTGAATCTAGCAGTCGCTGCTTCACCTGGCTGTGAAGTTCTTTCATCGCTTCTGCGAACTCTTCGGCACTTGCGCTCCTAATCGCAGTCTGCTCTGAATCCCTTAATTCAGAAACTCCTCTCAGCTGCGTGCCATATACAATCTGGAATGGACTCTGGCCTATTCTCTTGTTCACTGAGTCATTATAAACAAACTTTGTCTGCGGAAATATATTGTTCCAACTGTTGTGGTGCTCTGTCACCAAGCTTCTCAGCAAGTCTCCCAGACTTCTGTTTACCACTTCTATCTGTCCATCCGTCTTCAGATGATAATATGAACTAAACAACAAGTTAGTCCCCAGATTCTTCCATAATGTCCTCCAAAAGTTTCCTAAGAACTTTGTATCCATGTCCGAAACAATACTCCTTGGTAAGCCGTGAAGTCGAACGACTTCTTTGAAAAATAGATTCGCGATGTGCGTCGCGTCACTGGTTTTCTGACATGGGATAAAATGTGCCATCTTGGAAAATCTATCCACTACCACAAATATCGAATCAAATCCTCTGTGTGTCCTTGGCAATCCCAATATGAAATACATGCTAATTTCATCCCACGGCTTCTCAGGTATGGGCAATGGTTGATAAGAACCCGCATTTTGCTTCCTTCCCTTTGAATGCTGGCAAATTCTGCATCTGTCTACAAACCTCTTGACCTCTGACCGCATCCCTGGCCAAAAGTATGACTCGCTCAACTTCACGAATGTCTTATCATGACCGAAGTGTCCAACCAATCCTCTGCTATGTTTCTCCTTTAATAGATTCTCCCTCATGGAGAAATTTGGAATACACAATTGATTGCCTTTGAACAACAATCCTTCCTGGATCACGTACTCTATCCACTGGCTTCTGTCTCTGAGAACTGGGTTCTCAGTTGCTTCATACGCTTCCTTAAAATCCTGATCATCTATGTACATGTCTCTGAGATCATCAAAACCCAATGTCTTGACTTTGAACTCCTGCAACAGCAAACACTTCCTGCTCAAAGCATCAGCAACTTTGTTAGCAGTACCAGAAATATGTTTTATCACAAAAGTGAAATTATGCATGTATTCAACCCATTTAACATGCCTCTGATTCAACTTTTCCTGTTGAGTCACAAACTGTAATGCATGGTTATCACTATATAAAACAAATTCCTTTGGAATCAAATAGTGCCTCCATTTTTTCAATGCTTGTATGATGGCATAAAATTCCTTATCATACGTGGAGTATTTTTCTTTTGCCTCATTCAGCTTCTCGCTGAAATATGCAATTTGTCTGTCATCTTGACTTAAGACCGCTCCTGTTGAAAACCCGCTTGCATCACATTTTACCTGAAATGTCTTTTGAAAATCCGGCAACACCAAAATTGGTTGTTCCGTAATCTTTTGTTTCAACAAATTGAAACTCTTCTCAGCCTCTTCAGTCCAGTGAAAAGATTTGTCTTTTCTTCACTGTATCCATCATTGATGCGCTAATTCCACTGAAATTCCTGATGAATTTTCGGTAGAAACTAGCCAAACCATGAAAACTTCTCACCTCAAATATGTTCCTCGGTGATGGCTAATTTTTTATTATTTCCACCTTATCTGGATCCATCCTCAACTCATTTGCCGAAATAACAAATCCCAAATAAATGAGCTCTGTCTTCATAAACGATAATTTCTTCATGTTTATCAACACCTTCTCTTGCTGTAGTTTCTTCATCACAATGGCCAAATGCTTCAGATGTTCAGCCTTCGTTTTAATGAAAATCAGTATATCATCCAGATATACGATGACAAATTTTCCGATGAAATCCTTCAGGACTTCATTCATCAACCTCATAAAGGTACTTGGCGCATTTGTTAAGCCAAATGGCATAACAAGCCATTCATACAAACCTTCGTTTTTCTTGAATGTTGTTTTCCATTCATCACCTTCTCTCATACGAATCTGGTGATACCCACTCTTCAAATCAATATTTGAAAGAAAATTTGCTCCACTTAAGCAATCCATCAAATCATCCATCCTTGGTAATGGAAATCTGTACCTGATGGTTATCTTGTTAATGGCCCTTGAATCAGTGCACATCCTCCAGCCTCGGTCTTTCTTCGGACTAAGTACTATCAGAACAGCACATGGACTCAAGCTTTCCTTGACCAAACCTTTGTCCAACAACTCCTGGGCTTGTTATTTGACCTCTTCATTCTCCTGCGGTGTCAATCTGTACGTGGCTTTGTTTGGCAAACTGGATCCTGGTATGAGATCTATATGATGACTCACACTCTTGATCAGTGGCAACGATCGAGGTAATTCGTCCACTACTATATCAGCGAGCTCTTCCAGCAGTCCCTGAACTTCTTCTGGAAAATCATCCACTCTTGTGCTGGTCAAAACAATTCTCGATTTTCTGACCACAAAGAATTGCAGATCCTCCTTCTTCTTAACCTCGGTAAGAAGTTCCTTCCCACTCATGAGAAGTACTGTATTGCTTACTTCTGGCTTCACTTCCTTATCCTTAATTGGATGCAACATGTGAGTTCTCCCATTCTTCTCCCGGGTGTATGTGTTCATCCTCCCATCATGAATCACATTTCTATCATATTGCCATGGCCTACCCAGCAATAGATGACAAACATCCATAGGAATAACATCACATAAGATCTTATCATTATATCCTTCTATCTTAATGTCAACTAAGCATTGTTTAGTGACATTTACCTGATGTCCTTTTTGTAGCCACGAAACTTTGTATGGACTTGGATGATCAGTCGTTTCCAGCTCTAGATTTTCTACCATCTCGATTGAAACGAGATTATCTGTGCTTCCACTATCCACAATGACCTTGCACACTCTATCCTTGGTCTTGCAAGCAGTCCTAAAAAGACTGTTCCTCTGCGCTGAATTCTCCANATCACCAACGATCTTCCGCCTTCAGCGTATTCTGCCTCAACATCTCACCTCCGTGCCTCGATGATGTGAGCTTCCCCAGTTTCTCTCTTTTTATCTGGACAGTCGAATGAATTGTGCCCATTTTTTCCACATGTGAAGCATGTGATTACTCCACCTCTTCCTCTTCCTCTACCTATGGTACGAGGAAACCTATTATTATCAGCATATCCTCCTCTCTGCTCAGTATGCTGTTCTCTTTGCTCAGCATATCGCTGCCCTCACTGTGAACTTCCACCTCTCTCTGTACGAGTCTGAGGTTTCTTCCAGTCGTCCCTGGGCTTTTGGTTTCTTTCCTGAGCAACTGATTTTCCTCTGGGCTGACTTCTGCCTCGGCCTCACTGACCTTGCTTACAGCTCAGCTTCTCTTCCACCTTTAAAGCCATTTTGTAAGCATCCTCCACCGTTCGGATGGTTTCCATGCTCATCTCATCCTAAATCTCATATCTCAGGCCATTTATATACCTAGCCACTTTTTCATCATTGCTTTCACGATGACCTGCCCTGATATTCAACCTGTAAAATTTCTCAGTATACTCCTTCACTGTCATCAGCTTCTGTCTCAGGTTCTGCATCCTCCTGAAGAGAGTATTTTGATAATCCTTGGGAATGAATTTTTCCTTCATCTTTGCAATCATCCTGTCGCAGCTTTTAATTTTTTGCTTGCCTTGGCAACGCCTGTCAGCTTGTAGTTCATCCCACCACANATAGTCGAAGTAAGTGTCTAGAGCTCTAATCCAGTCTAGAAGCTCTTCTACATCCAGATTTCCCTCATAAACTGGAATGTCCATCTTCACCTTTGCACCCATTCTTGCAACAGCTTTGAGTAAGCGCTCATTTGCTGCATCCTCTGCTGGTATTTCTTCTCCTCCATGTCCAGCATCATCTTCATTTTCGAACTCACTGATATCTCCTTCGTCAGCTTTGCGCCTTTGCCTTATATCCATGTCTACAATCATAGCGCGTAAGTCATGCAGTTCTCTTTCCACTCCTGGATTCTGCACTTGCCTACCCCTTCCTCTGGACGTTTCCCTTTCCTCCTCTGGATCGGGTGATTGCCTATCTCTTCTCCTTGGAGGCATGGTGAATTCTCCTTTTTCTCTACTACAGAAAGCAAAGAAGATTTTCTAAGCTCTGATACCACTTGACGTGTATCAGAGTGCTCTTTCCCTCTTGCCTCTCTTGCTTGAAATATACAGTCAAGAAACAAGCTCTGATACCACTTTACGCAGGTGCACCACCCAGGCACATCCACTCACAGGATCCTCCCTCTTTATCTCAGCCTGAAGAACTGAAAGGTTCTTCTAATTCCCTATCAGGAATTTTCCACCGACAACACTCTGCACTGGGTCTCCCTTTCTTCTAAATTGACACTGGCCCTTTTTTGTTGTTATCGGGTTTCCTCCTGTCAGGATTTTGACATTTGTAATGTTCGAACAAATGGGTTTACCGATCGCCGATCCTCGATATGCTCCTTTGTTGCCTTAACCCTCCTAGCTAAGCATTCAGTCCATGTGACCGTTTTCTATAAGATCGCAACCTTTTATTCCTTCTCGTCGGGGTTTCTGACTTCAAATTCCCAATGCGCTCACTTTTCCCATTAGCCCTCCAGGCTAAGTGCTTGATCCACATGACCTCTCCTTATATGACCGCAACTATAACTCCCATCGGGGTTTCGAGCATTCCAATGTCGAAATACACATGCCCTCAAGACTTTCGATTCCTCAAATCCCGAAGCGCTCTTTACACCCTAGCTCTCGTGGATAGGCTCCTGACTCATATGACTCTCACCCTGTGACCACAGTATTATCCCTCGTCGAGGCTACGGGGTTTCAAATGTTGAAAAACACTTTCCCACGAGATTCTCGATTCCTCGAATCCCGACTTTCCAGTTTGTTGACAGCTGGCTCTCACAATGGCGCTTACCTTCTTTTCGACGTGTTGACAGCTGGTCGCACAGTGCACCTTCCTCCTCATTGGGGTTTCGCAGTTCATGATTTCAAAAGGCGTAAACACTTCGTCACTAGGATCCCCGATATCCTGATGAACCAAACACCGATGAACATCCTCCTTGTCGGGACTTTCCCCGATAGCTCTGATTGCTTCCACGCGTCCTCCCCTGATGGACGGTCCTGGTTAACCCTCGGGGTTTTGAGACTTGTGATGTCCCAGCTTTCTTGTCCTCAGGAACTCTGATTCCCCGATGTTAAATATCCCAACTCTCTTTGGATTCCTGACACCTGTCTTTTCGAACGGACGGCTCAGATTATGCCGGGGTTTTCACTATGGACTTCCCCAACCTCCTATCCATGGGACTTCTAATTTCCCAGACTCCTGACGCCTCGATATCTGCCACATGTCCAACTGATGGACGACCCAGATCTTCCCGGGGATTCGGGGTTTCAAATGTCGAAAACCATTCGACCACAGGACTACTGATCCTCCGAATCCTGATGGTAACCCTCGTGCAGCTCCTGTCAGATCCAACGGATGACGGGCAACTGACCAATGATCCCACGATTTACGACTCCTGGAGCTTGAACTCCGAACGTAGCCTTAACCTCCTTGCTTCTTTGGCAGATCCAACGGTTGATGGGATTTCACAAATCCTCTCCACAAGATCCTAACCGTCGATTTCCTCCCTTTGGCGATTCCTTGAGAATGTCCAAGTATTCCTCCACGAAACTTATCCTCCTGCGGTGAAAATATGAAACGCCTATCTTAAACACTCCACAGCATGAATCTTACAGTGCTTCTCTTCGACAAGCTCTAGAGCCTTATCCCTCTTGAGCTTCTACACAACTTCAACTTCAAAGAGGTTCCTTGCATGCACTTCTTGCGGCAACCTTCAGATATTTCAAAATACCTGAGAACTCCTCGACTCTGCGCACACCTGCAGCAGTAGCCCTTCAATACTTCACTCAGTTTCACAACTGAGACTCTCCTTAGCCTGTGCACTCCTTTCACGGCTCGTATAACCCAATTTCAACTCTGGGTAAATGAGAACAATATTTAGACTATCCAAGCCTTTTGTCAATGCACTCCTTGCGGACTACTTCAACTGCACTCCTTGCAAGAATCCTTGCTCAGATAGAGAAACAATTGAAACTCATTTCTTCTACTTCCTTTCAGACTTCACTCTCAACACATGAAATCATATACACAGCATAACAGCAAATGCATAACAGTAAGTAAATACTCATGAACATGTCATTTAACATACATACACAGAGAACAAACACACTCCATGAACTTGAATCAATTTCTTATATTAATCCAAATACCATACATGGGTGTTTCTACACAGCTCTCTTCTTCTCTTCTCAATGCTCAAAATTCTTCTAACTATCCAGAATTATGTTACAATGCACAATGAGGGTGTCCATATCCATTTTCCCTCTTTCTTCTAAAACTGTCTAATCTAATATTAAATTATATCTACCTACATTTACTGCTATAAATGCCTCCATCTACTTCAGACGAGAGCGGGGCACTCAAGGTATGATTACATTATACCAAGGTGCCTTCATTAAATGATCTCATTTATATTTGGTGCATCAACTTCAAGGGAAATTTTAAAAATTTGTGTTGGACACCTTCCAGCTATCATTTTTCTTTCGCGCTGGCTCACTTGACATGAGGGATGCTCCTGCATCACGTCTCCAGCAAGAAAAGCAGCTCACCAAGATGCAGATTCAACAAATGCTTTTCCTTCTCCCCTGAGAACTCAATGAAATGGAGAACATTGCTTCCTAAGGAGGGAGGATTGATCTAGGTGGATATCGGTGGCCACCCACCTTTTCCAACTGGCTCAAAACAGCTTTCTGGCAATTTTGGCAATTTACTATTTTTAGCAGGTTTTAACTTCCGGGGCCATTTTGAGGGCCTAAATGAAGGTTTTTTGAGATAGAGGTTCTCAATTATTTCCAAAGGCATGATTTATTCCCCAAAATGAATCTCCTCGATGATACCTTTCCAACGAGCTATCATACGCCTAAAACGGAGATCGTATGCAAAAGTTACGACCCTAGGAAGTTGATGTACTAACTTACCCAAACGGGGCCCACATGACTTTTGGCGCTTCATCTCCTAG
>SNQJ01S0147015.1:11168-23817 GCA_010110895.2 Picea sitchensis | reverse complement strand
TTTGGAACAAATTTGAATTTTAGTACAACTTATCATCCAGAATTAGATGGACAAATAGAGAGGGTGAATCAAGTGATTGAGGATATGTTGAGGATGTATGTGATGGATAAACCATCAAAATGGGAAGAATACCTACACTTAGTAGATTTTTCTTATAACAATGGGTACCAAACATCTCTAAAGATGAGCCCATTTGAGGCACTTTATGGAGGAAGGTGCAACACACCAGTAAGCTGGGATAACCCAACAGATAGAGAAGTGGTTGGGAAATGGAGGAGAAAATGTTGAAAATAAAACAAAATTTAAAGGGTTCCCAAGACAGGAAAAAAATATATGTTGATAAGGGAAGAACTGATAGGGAATTTAAAGTGGGTGATCATGTATTCTTGAATGTTAAGGCCAACAAAATTTCACTGAAGTTGGGAAACTGTTCCATGTTGGCATGTAGATATTGTGGACCATTTGAAATCCTAGAAAGGATTGGTCCAATAGCTTATATGATTGCATTGTCTGCATCTATCTCTATTCATAATGTATTCCATGTATCATTGCTCAAGAAATATATACCTGATGTTAATCATGTAATTGATTGTAATGTGATTCAAGTGGAGCAAGAAGGCGTTATCCAAGTGCATCTAGTATGCATTATGGATCGAAAAATAAAATAGCTTCGGAATCGAGCCATAGGGCTTGTAAAGGTCCAATGGACCTGGTATGGTCTTGAGGACGCTACTTGGGAGAATGAGGATGCAATGCAAGCAGAATACCCACATCTTTTTGAATATTTTGGAAATCTTGTTGATATGTGTACATAATGCACTGAGGACAATGCATAAATAAGGGGAGGGGATTGTAATACCCCTAGGCCTAACCCAATTGTAAATGTAAATACAAATGTACTTAAGCTGGTGAGTTGTTTGACATCATATTTGTATGAACCTTCCATGGTATAGTGCTCACATGTACTACGCACTAAAATGATGAAGTGTGCACATTCCAGGATACCGCGTGCATCAAACTTAAGTGTGCACGATTTTGAGGCCAGGGAGCCTTTGTGTATATGTTGTGTTTTATAGGCTGGTGAGTCAGTTATTATAAGCTACGAGGTTTATTTTTTGAATTAGGCCAGAGATCCTAGATGTTAAAGGCCAACCAACCTATTTTTTTATATGTCTCATCATTAATATAATGCATCGTTGCGTGTAGATGGAACACAATAAAATAGTATGGGGGACTAAACTCCACTAGTTAGGGAAAGGAGGGGGGGATCAAATTTAAGGGAAAGGGATAATCTAGGGAGCTTAAGCCAAAAAAGGAATATTATATTAATATTCCTTAAAGTATAAAGTATGGATAATTATTTTATCCTAAGTTCTATGGATGGGGACACGTGGGCCAAAGTAGCTCCCAACATGACAAGTGTAAAGTTGATAACATACATATTTATAGTTTGGACTTAGTTCATTTTCCATTCATTCATTTTTCCAGGACCATTCACTCACTCATTCGGTTGTCCTTCGTACCTCCCTGTACCTGTATCCATACCTGAACCATTACCATACCCGTGCATGTACTTGTACCTAGTTAGCTCAGGAGATGGATTGAAGAAGCACGTTTTCAGGCCTGTGGGATATTGAAGAGGCGGGTTTTCAGGCCCGTGATAAATCTCTCTAGGTGAGAGAATTGTTCAGAATTGATTCTCGAAGGTGCTAAACTGCAACTACATGGCTTTGAGACTTCCTGTCCAGCTTGTTGCTGAAGCCCTGGAAAGGAAGTGGGGAAACCGAGGGACTGTTGAGAAGATAAGGGGAACACTTTCTGGGGTGAGACAAGAATGTGGGAAATGAGGGACTCTAGGATGTTAGTTTGAGTTGGCACCTATGACCGAGTATTTCCTGTTGTTTGAGATACATAAGCCTGGTTAGGAATCCCTTTACTCGGGTGGAGTTTAGTCCCAGCTTGGGGGTGACCCACTGCTGAGAGTGATGAGCAAAGTGGTATAAGGTTGGGATGTTCATGGAAGTTCTGCACACAGTTGGTGATATTCTTACCAAGATAAGTGTCAATTGTATGTTAATTTATATGCTGCATTATTATTTATGTGATTATTTTTATGGGTTTTTCCTGTGTGTGGTTTATACCTGTCTTTATATTTATGGGTATTTCCTGTCTATGTTGCATGTATATGTTTGCTATTATTTCCATATGAATATGTGCATTTACATAATGCATTTTTCTGTTTTAAGTTATATATACAAAGTTCTGCAAGAGTTTCTGTGTGTATATGTGTTAATTTGCATATAGTTTACGTGGCATAGCCCAGTTGGATGCTGGGGATGTTACATATGCCATTGTTATTGACACATTGTTTATCTATATATTATGGTACATGCTCATGGTGTATGGTATGAAATAGTACAAGTTGATGTACATGGTTGATGTGCATGGTTTGGCACATGGTATGGTACATTTGTTGATGTGTATGGTTGATGCACAATACATGTTGGTACATGCTTGGTAGAGACATGTGTTGGTGATGGTGGACATATGGTTGAGAGTTTCCCTTGGTATATGATCCATGTGAGAGGATCCAATGACAGGGTTGTCATGGAACCCATCGTTGATCGAGGAATAAAGACATGAAGGTCAATATACTTGTAGTTAAGACTATCATAGATGCATATTATGTGTCATGCTATTTTCGGTGATATATGGTACACCACATAGTTCCTCAAGGTTGAGGAGATATGGTGTTGTGAAGTTGGACGTCCCTCAAGAATATTCTAGAAGCCTCTAGAAGGTCATTAAGAAGCTTGACCAGTCAAAGTGGTTGCAACAAGGGATTAATTATTGAAAATGATTAATTAATTATTGTAGGGATAATTAATTATCCCTACAATAATTAATTAATCATTGCATGTCATTAATTAATTATCGAAAAAGTAAAGGAGGAGTTAACAAGTTGCATGTAGAAGTAAAGTGGTAGTAAACAAAAGATAATTAATTATTGCAGGGATAATTAATTATTGAAGGAATAATTAATTATTGGAGGGATAACTAATTATTACATGGAAAAGTAAAGTTGAAGTCAACAAAAGATAACAAATTGCATGGGAGTTGCATTAATTAATTATTGCAGGAATAATTAATTATTGGAGAGATAATTAATTATTACGGGGAAAAGAAAAGTGGAGTAAACAAAAGATAACAGGTTGCATGTGAGTTGCATTAATTAATTATTGCAAGAATAATTAATTTTTGAAGAGATAATTAATTATTACAGGGAAAAGCAAAGTGGAGTAAACAAAAGATAATATGTTGCATGTGAGTTGCATGCCATCATGAGTTTCATGTCATTAAGAAAATTATCTTATATAACACAGATAAGAGTCCATTTCAAATCACTTATGTGAAGACTTCTGAGCATACATGTTGGGGATCTGAGGCAGTGAGTCGATGTCAGAGAAGTCCAGTTAAGGAAGGAGTTTGCAGGAGCTGAGAGTATGGAGAAGGGGTTTCATACATGAATTCCATGAGTATATCCATGATTTTCAGGAGGAGAAGCACAAACATCCGAGACTTTCATGAGGAAAAGTGTGGATACCCGTGGGAAGATAGTACACACAGTCACATTCCTGTGAGGAAAAATCTAAGAAGGTCAGGGATTAGGAACTCAGTTTAGCATCAAGGTAAAGGCATGTCTTCCTGAGTGTGTTAGGGAGTTATTATGAAGAAATTAGGAACATGTATGTCTCAGTGAGTTATACGCACTATCTTCCTTCAAGTTGGAGCCTCCTTCCAGTTGAAGTTTGAAAATTGGGAAATTGGTGCTTCATATGAATGTATTTGTTCTGACATATAAGAAAATAATTTCGTGGTTTTCTCTCACATTGGGTTTCGAAATAAATCTTGGTGTATTGTGTCTGTGATTATTTTATCATGCATTGTTGGTATACTAAACATAGATGATAAACTGCTAAATGGTAACTGTTTATATGCTCTGATTATTGAATATTTTATATTGTGGTTAAAAGTGATAAAAGTGCTAATAATTATTCACCCCCCCACTCTTAGTATTCCAACACATTATATCCTGTAAAAACTGAATACCAAATATCATATCCTTGTGCCTGCAAAATGTTTTTTGTTCTTCAACTCCATAACTCATAGTATAGACCATTCTGACCATTGAATATTGGTACTCCATTCATACTGAACATTTCTAATACATTCATATTGAACATTGGTACTCCATTCATATTTCACTCCTTATCTACCATCCAATGGTTAAAATGTTTCCTAAAGGAACCAACTCCCCGAATTCTCTGGATCCAACCAGAAGGAGGCTACAACCCCCTGGGTTCTCCGGATCCAACCAAAAGGTGGCTACAACTACCTAGTTCTTAGGCTCCAACCTGAAGGAAGATCCAAATCCATGATTCTATGGCTCCAACCCCCTTTCCTTGCACCATCCAACCGACCTGAAATATAAGTGTATACCAACTATCAGTACCATAATCACTGCCACTGTCACTACCACATCAACCACTATCACAACAACCTATCCAACTAATCATTGTCTCATCCATGAAACTAGATCCAATCTCATCCACATGCAACTCATGAAAATATCACCAAGAGCATATCTTAAACCATATGCTCAACAACACCAACACATGCCTCTACCAAGCATGTACCAAGATCACCACATACCATCACAAGATATGTGTCTTAACCAAGTTCCAACTTGTACCATTTATCAACCATGCATCGACTTGTACCTCAACCTAAACCATCAACCATATAACACAACCTGTACCACAACAAGTGCATCAACCATGCACCAACACCTGTACCAAACTATGCATCAACCATGCACCTCAACCCATACCAAATTGTGCATCAACCATGCACCTCAACACCATACCATGTACCATACCATGTGCCAACCATGCACATCAACCATGTACCATATCATGTATCATACCATGTCCCAACTATGCACATCAACCATGTACATCAATCATGTACATCAACACCATACCATGTACCAATCCTGTACCATACCATGTATCAAACATGCACCATAACAAGTGTCTCAACCATATACCATATCATGCCATACACCATATGCCAAAAAACCAAGATATGAACCTACAATATATCTCATCAAGCAGACTTCAACATGTAACATGCATCCAATGATGTGCCTCAAGTCATAAGCCAAAGCTCAAAAACACATGCCCCAAGCATGCTCCTCAATATCACCAAGATGCAACTTCATAACAAAATCTACAAAGCCTCAAGTATGCACCATAACATGTAACCAAACCATACACCAAGATAGCCAATGATGATTCTAATAAATGTACCATAACATCACCAAGATGTACCATACCACATACTATCATTACCATGCATGTACCATAACACCATAACCATAACCCTTAAGACTTACCTTTGATCCTGTAGCCGACTTTCTATACTATAGACTGATCTGTAACTCTTCCATAGTATTCAACAACCTTGTACCAACATCTCTTCTCAAGCTTCCATAATATTTTCATGGATACACAACTTTCCCTTCTATAGCGCACATATATCCGTGATTTCCTCTACTGTAGCCTGCGTACATCCGTTCCCTGCTGACCTGCAACTGACAGATACCTCAGAAACTAGGGTTTGTTGCAACTCCAAGACTTTCACCTTCAAACTTCCTTCGTAACCTCAAAAAAATTCCATCACAAACTAGGAAAAATATCACAATACTAGACCATAACAATCATAAGATAGATATTCAATTATAAGTGTGTGTGTACAAATGAGAGATTCTTGAGGTGTATTTATACTTGTGATAGGTGAACTATTTCCTTATTTTAGTGGTTTCTTGTTACAACCACTTTACCCTTTCACCAAGACTTGTAAGCATGCTAGGGGATTTTTTACCACTCTTTGGGGCTTCCAACTTTACAAGGCCATATCTCCCTAACTGTGAGGAACCACGTGGTGTTCTACATATCACCAGAAATGACATGGCATGTACTATCCATATATGATAGTCTTACCTGCAATTTCACTATCCTTAATGTCCATATTCATTAATCAACTTCGGGTCCCATAACCACACCTCAAGGGATACATGTAGACTACATCAAATGTACCCAACTAACTCACCATAAATCTCGGTCATACAAATGATAACCAAGTGTCCAATGATATCATCCACATCTCTGGGGTTTCTATAATTCTCTAAGGGTTGACATCAATCTATAAGGCTTGAAATCAATCTCCAAGATCACTCTCCAAGGGTTGACATCAATGAAAACCAACTGTCCAACACCCACTTTAGACTAAAATATTATTCCATATATATAAATAAAGAGACACTAAGTACACTACATGAATTAATATAACTTAATTTTGTATTTTTTTCCAAGAAAAAATAGATTAATTTTATTGAAGGTAAAAAAATTATAAGAGTAGAATACCATGATGGCATTTTAATATAGTCCTGTTGGTTTGGTATCCAAAAATACCTTGAGGTCTATTCCTAGAAAAAATTTTGAATGTTTATATAATCATTAAAAGGGAAGAAAAACAAAAAAATATGCCTATCACAGATCCAGGGACAATCAAGCTCCCCTTGAAGCGACATCTATTTACAAGATAAACATATAGATCAATACATCAACCCTATAGATTCCAAAAGAAGTATGTTGTCCCTAATGGGACTCATTGATCTCCCAAGTTCCTTCTTGTAGCTCTCGTTCTTCCATGGTCAACCTATCAACTTCAATGTTTTTGTCCAAACACTCTGTAATCTTATCTAATTAGTAGGAAACTAAGGTCAAAAAATTACAACACATCATTTCAGTCCATGATTCATGAAGATATTCTAAGAAGAGGGTTTGGTTTTTTCTATTATTTTCTATACTCATTTTTCCATCTCTAGCCTCGATTTTGAAATACTTTATACATCCTCATTCCTATTCCTGTAGACATGATCGAAGGAGATGTAAGAGAAACATGATAAGTTGATTTGAATCTCTTGAAATAATGAGAGTTAGGTGAAGTTCTAAATGTTGAAATCCCCTTTCATCCATTGGATGACCAACATAGAATCACCATAAATGTGCAATTGGGAGATGCCCTTTTCTCAGGCTAAGCAAAAAGTAATTAGGTTAAGATCCACTATCTCACAAAAAATGTTGGTTTCAATTTGTATACTTGTTGAGGAAGACATGTAATGATCATTTGATAAGTAAATATCTCCCCTTGCACCCCCATAGGGAAGGTCTCTCTAAGAATATCCATCAAAAAATGGCCATGGCATGTCCCTAATAACAAGGTCTGACAAGGTCCTTGTAGTCAAATGTGACTTGTCAAGCTACGAGAAGTAGAGAGGATATTTATACTTTACAAGGAAATTTTAGAGGAAGAGTTTCTCTATATTCAAACAATGATTGGTTCCTAGATATCCAAATGCCCCAAGAAATGGTGAGTGAAAGAGATTTATGGTTGGAGGTTGAAGGATTGAAGAGCCGTGATATGATGGATTCTACAATGTTGTTTCCTTTCCATGAATTAGACAACCCTACATATCTATCCACTTCTTTCCATACCTCTAAAGTGAAATTGAAAAAAAAGATGAGTTGGGAATTAGTTTTAATTGAATGCTTGTAGATGGAACATCTTCATGGACCTTCAAAACTCCTCTTTTGAAAATTGTCCCAGGTAAGAGCCTTATTGTTTAAAATAAGCCACATGATTTTTTTTTCTTTTTTCTAGACATTTGAGTTTCCGTAATCCCCCCCCACCATCACAAATGTGGATCATCTCTATTCGCTTGGGATAACACTTTATATCCAAACTTTTGTTCATAGTTTATGTAATATTTGGTTGAAAAGCCACCCAAAAATGCAAAGGCATGAAGGAAAGCAAATCTAGAAATAAGAAATGAGCACAAATAAACTGAATTCTACTCAAGAGAATGCAAATCATACAATGAAAATGAGATGCTTATATGAGATAAATGGGTGAGTATATATAGGGTTTACCACCCAAGAGACTAAAAACACAACCAATATGGGATAAAGTGAAAGTTTCCCTAAGTAAACTTAACCTAGTGTGAAGAGAGATAAAACGAAAAACTAGCTAAGAAAGAACTAGATAGATAAAGAACCCTATTCACACTAACACCCCTCCTTAAGTGCAACTAAGGAGGAAACAAAAACAAATATGAAAAGGTGAGTCCTGACTAAAAATCCTGATGAGGTACCTATGTACAAAATATCCCCTCCAAAAAAAATGATTTGGCACTTTATATTTAGTGCAGTTACATTTGCGACTAGCAAGAGAACATTAAGTGGACTTGACTTCAATGCTTTTACAAATCCTCAAAAAATGAGTATGTGCTTAAAGTTCAATTTTGGCACAATATCAAGTGAAATAAATAACGCCACTATGAAGTACACAAAAAATCATGCACTTTTGAAAAAAGAATCACGTCAATTTGAGGTCACATGATGCAAAAGATATGATCCTTTGAAGTTCTCAAAACACAAACTCCGTAGTGTCACCAATGATAATCTACAAATTCTAGAAAATACCAAAATTAGAAAATGACTACACTAGTTCAGAGAGCATGAAAAACTAGCCCAAATAAAAAAAATTACTTGAGAAAAGGAGGTTGGAAACCCGAGATACGAGCCTGCAAAGTTTTTCTTCAAAACAAAACTTGACAACAGAGAGGGGGTAGGAAACTCAAAATTTAACTTCCACCAAATCTAGTGGAAATTTTTCCAAACTTATAGAAACCAACTCCAACTGTATAAAGCTCCAAATAAATTAGCGAAACCGCCAATTTTATCAGAACTACCACCAAACTTAGAAAAACCTTCAACTATAGAAACCTCTAGATAAATTAGATAAAATTCCAAATTTAACATAACTACTGCCAAAATTCACCTTCCGCCAAATTTAGCAAAACTGCTTCCAAACTAAAGTGCGAGTTGGAGGGTCATATGACTGTGGGAAAAAACATTTACATCTTTGGACAAATTTTCTCAAAATCAACAAATGGATAATTGATCTTAGGGATATTAGGCCTTCTGAACACGATGGAGGGGTCGAATTTGATCCAAAATGCTTCAAAATGGTGGCTCCCTACTGGATCTGGCAACAAACCTCTGGCTTGAAACCCTCTCAGATTCGACCTCCTATGTCTAGCTAGGATCTAATGAAATGAGAATTTGGCTATCTTAACTGCTCTAGAATCAATGGTGTAATCAAAATGTCTTTAGGAAGCTCCAAAAAAACCTGCATTTGGAAAGCAAAAAAAAACAAAACCCAAAACTAGTGTTTTCTTTGGGGATGTAAGAGAATAACATACGTGCTTCGAAAAAAAAAATAGTTTTACACTTAGATTTCTAAAAATATTGCTTACCCACAACTCACAAATGCTCTAATACCATGTAATATTTGTATGAAAAGCCACCCAAGAATGCAAATGAATGAAGTAAAACAAATCTAGAAATTAAAAACCARCAACAATAAACTTTATTTGTAAGGTACAAGATGTATTATATAAATAAAAAATAGAAAATATTATAACAGATACCAGCGGAACAAAAAAATATAGTGAAAAATAACACCAACAATGATACCTTTATTGATAGAAATCCAAGTTCACTTGCCTCTTCGAGGGGGTAACCTCTATCATAGCAACACTCTATTATAATAATTCTCAAGAAAAAACTTCCCCATACCTTCTACTTCTATTTATACTAATTCTATCTTCTAAAGAACATTCTAGAGGAAGATCTTTCTAGAAGTGAAAGATTCTATTAAGTCTTCTTACATTACATTTATTCACATTATTATATAGGCCTTATTATCTAATGTTGACCTTTATTACATAGAAAACATATTATTCTATATACATGAGGGGTTAGGGAGGTTAGGTCCCGAACATGTTGTCCCCCTTGAAAAACAAGCTTGTCCTGTATACTTGAGATGGGAAAATTGTTGCATAATGGTAGTTGGCTCCCAATTAGCATATTTTGGTGGTGTATCCTTCCACTGAACTAAAAATTTGTTGATGGTGTACCAACAAAGAAGACGCTCACGCTGGTCCAAGACTACTTGTGGCTACAACCAAATGGATCCTTATTCATCCAACTGATCAAGGAGATTGGTTTGAGTCTGACACTTAGTTCTAATCACTTTATTTAAGCATGAGACATGGAAAAAATGATGGATCTTAGAATTACTGGGAAGAACTAACTGGTAGGTCACATGTGCCACTCACTTGAGAATCGAATAAGGACCATAGAACTTGGGGGAGAGTTTCTCACATTGTTCATCTTTGAGTAAAGTTTTCTTATAAGGTTGCAAATGAAGAAACACCTGGTCCTCATAAAAAAATTGAGTTATGAATTACCCTGATTTTCTTGTTGCTTTATGCGATTATGAGCCATGACCAAATTTTATTTAAGGGTACAGAGAATGGTCGTCTGGACTATAAGAGTGTTTTCAACCTCCTAAACCTTGGAGACACTTGGAATGTATGAGATAAACGATGATGTATTATTCCTATAGATCACTTCAAAATGAGTCATACGAGTGGACGTTGTTTGAATATTGGTTGTTGTCATTGATGTCAACCCTAGTCATTGGTTGCAGTCATTGATGTCAACCCTAGCTATTGGATTTTGGACCCCACAGTTGATCAAAGTAGATAGACATGAAGGAAATTATGCACAAAGATACAACACCCATGGATGGATAGTATAAGTCATGCCTCTTCCAGTGGTATGTGGCACATCACGTGGATCCTCACGATTAAGGAGAAATGAATTTTTGAAGATGACAATGTGAATTGAAGCTGAAACTACATGTCGACCCTAATGTTAAAAGGAAGTGACATAAAGGGTATAAATACCTCTCATTATACATTAATTTTTTAATACACACAAGTTTATTAATGAGCAAGGATATCTAAGTCTACTTTATTAGGAAATTTGAAGTAAAGAAGGTTGAATTTCAAGGGAGGATGAAGTCTTTTGATGATGTGTTCTAAGGTATGTTATTTACAGGTCATCTTACCATTTTTTCTATAATTTGTTTTCTAGAATGATTCATATGGTGAAATTTGGAGGATATTAATAAGACATATCTAGGTATCTATGGTAAAAAATTCATCTCTTGATTCAATATAATTTTGGATATACACTCTGTGGAAGATTAGGTTTTTTACTAGTCCTGAATCTAGTCATAAACATGTGTTTCAGGTAAAACAGTCATAACGTCTTCATAGAGAATCCAAATGAAGTGATACCAATTAAATTGTAAATAGTATGAGCTTTAGTTTCTTGAGTCTAATTTCAGAATCTGATGTTAAATAGTGAGGGAAGGGCATACTGTAAAAGTTCACTCTCCCGAATAAACTAGAATTGAATAAGGTCTACCATTTTCTCTATAACTCCTTTTCTGGGTGGATTCAAGGAGTGAAAATTGGAGGAATTTCAGAGAATACATTGAGTAATATTGGTTACAGGATCATAGTATTCCAAGAAGTGAAGAATTGAAAAAGTTGAAGAAGTCTTATGCAACATTACCAGGTTCTATGTGATGGTTGGTTGGTGGTTATACTTTAATGTAAAGTTTTATTATCTCTCATCTATTCTTGGGTGGAAGGAAAGGGAAAGGATAAAGAGGTCAACCCTCTCTTGATATTGGAGGATTGTATCTTCCTTTTGGAGGTTTATCCCTACATTTATATTTATAAGATGTATCTACCTTTGGAAGTCATTACTTCCTTTGAACAATAATACATGATTACTTCTTATATATTGTGCATGGTGTATTAGCATATCTCTTATACTATTGTTCATTGTTCATTGGATATTATTCATTGTTGATTGGATATAAATTGAATACATGATCTGATTGAAGTACAAGTTCAAAAATACTAATTGCACTAAATATTGATTCAACCCCCTCTCAGTGTTTCCAACAATTGGTATCCGAGCGGGTTGCCTTCAAAATAGTTTAACCATTGGAAGGAAAATCATGAGCAGAGATGGATGACCATGAGAACATTCCAAATGGGATTCAATGATTTGGTGGAATAAATTATGCATACTGGAGTGATATAGTGCAAACTTACCTAACAAATTTGGAAGTAGACATTTGGTACTCAGTTGTAAATGGCTATGTAATCCCAAAGATTGTTCCAATCGATCCAAATGAGAAAAAACTTATGAGTTGTAATTCGAAATCCAGACGTGATATTCTAGGATCATTGGAACCAAACATTTCTAGCAAAGTGATGGGATGTATCACTTCTAAATAGGTATGGGACAAACTCAAGAGTATATATGAAGGCGATCCAAAAGTTAATAAGGTTAAGCTTCAATGACATAGAGCAAAATTTTAAAATTTGAAGATGGATGAAAAGGAATATATTGCAACCTATTTGCTTAGAGTTGATGAATTTGTTAATTCTATCATAGGATAAGGTGAGGATCTCAATGAATCCTTGGTTGTACAAAAAGTGTTGAGATCACTTCTCTTGAAGTATGATGCTAAGGTCTCTACCATTGAAGAAACTAGGGACTTGACCAAAATGACAATGGATGAATTACAT
>SNQJ01S0147015.1:0-11118 GCA_010110895.2 Picea sitchensis | reverse complement strand
TAAAAATATTGCTTACCCACAACTCACAAATGCTCTAATACCATGTAATATTTGTATGAAAAGCCACCCAAGAATGCAAATGAATGAAGTAAAACAAATCTAGAAATTAAAAACCAGCAACAATAAACTTTATTTGTAAGGTACAAGATGTATTATATAAATAAAAAATAGAAAATATTATAACAGATACCAGCGGAACAAAAAAATATAATGAAAAATAACACCAACAATGATACCTTTATTGATAGAAATCCAAGTTCACTTGCCTCTTCGAGGGGGTAACCTCTATCATAGCAACACTCTATTATAATAATTCTCAAGAAAAAACTTCCACATACCTTCTACTTCTATTTATACTAATTCTATCTTCTAAAGAACATTCTAGAGGAAGATCTTTCTAGAAGTGAAAGATTCTATTAAGTCTTCTTACATTACACTTGTTCACATTATTATATAGGCCTTATTGTCTAATGCTGACCTTTATTACATAGAAAACATATTATTCTATATACATGAGGGGTTAGGGAGGTTAGGTCCCGAACATGTCGTCCCCCTTGAAAAACAAGCTTGTCCTGTATACTTGAGATGGGAAAATTGTTGCATAATGGTAGTTGGCTCCCAATTAGCATATTTTGGTGGTGTATCCTTCCACTGAACTAATTTTTTTTTGATGGTGTACCAACAAAGAAGACGCTCACGCTGGTCCAAGACTATTTGTGGCTACAACCAAATGGATCCTTATTCATCCAACTGATCAAGGAGATTGGTTTGAGTCTGACACTTAGTTCTAATCACTTTATTTAAGCATGAGACATGGGAAAAAGGATGGATCTTAGAATTATTGGGAAGAACTAACTGGTAGGTCACATGTGCCACTCACTTGAGAATCGAATAAGGACCATAGAACTTGGGGGAGAGTTTCTCACATTGTTCATCTTTGAGTAAAGTTTTCTTATAAGGTTGAAAATGAAGAAACACCTGGTCCTCTTCAAAAAATTGAGTTATGAATTACCCTGATTTTCTTGTTGCTTTATGCGATTATGAGCCATGACCAAATTTTATTTAAGGGTACAGAGAATGGTCGTCTGGACTATAAGAGTGTTTTCAACCTCCTAAACCTTGGAGACACTTGGAATGTATGAGATAAACGATGATGTATTTTTCCTATAGATCACTTCAAAATGAGTCATACGAGTGGAAGTTGTTTGAATATTGGTTGTTGTCATTGATGTCAACCCTAGTCATTGGTTGTAGTCATTGATGTCAACCCTAGCTATTGGATTTTGGACCCCACAGTTGATCAAAGTAGATAGACATGAAGGAAATTACATACGAAGATACAACACCCATGGATGGATAGTATAAGTCATGCCTCTTCCAGTGGTATGTGGCACATCACATGGATCCTCACGATTAAGGAGAAATGAATTTTTGAAGATGACAATGTGAATTGAAGCAAAAACTACATGCTGACCCTAATGTTAAAAGGAAGTGACATAAAGGGTATAAATACCTCTCATTATACATTAATTTTTTAATACACACAAGTTTATTAATGAGCAAGGATATCTAAGTCTAATTTATTAGGAAATTTGAAGTAAAGAAGGCTGAATTTCAAGGGAGGATGAAGTTTTTTGATGATGTGTTCTAAGGTATGTTATTTACAGGTCATCTTACCATTTTTCCTATATTTTTTTTTTCTAGAATGATTCATATGGTGAAATTTGGAGGATATTAATAAGACATATCTAGGTATATGTGGTAAAAATTTCATTTCTTGATTCAATATAATTTTGGATATACACACTGTGAAAGATTAGGTTTTTTACTAGTCCTGAATCTAGTCATAAACATGTGTTTCAGGTAAAACAGTCATAACGTCTTCATAGAGAATCCAAATGAAGTGATACCAATTAAATTGTAAATAGTATGAGCTTTAGTTTCTTGAGTCCTAATTTCAAAATCTGATGTTAAATAGTGAGGGAGGGGCATACTGTAAAAGTTCACTCTCCCGAATAAACTAGAATTGAATAAGGTCTACCATTTTCTCTATAACTCCTTTTCTGGGTGGATTCAAGGAGTGAAAATTGGAGGAATTTCAGAGAATACATTGAGTAATATCGGTTACAGGATCAGAGTATTCCAAGAAGTGAAGAATTGAAAAAGTTGAAGAAGTCTTATGCAACATTACCAGGTTCTATGTGATGGTTGGTTGGTGGTGATACTTTAATGTAAAGCTTTATTATCTCTCATCTATTCTTGGGTGGAAGGAAAGGGCAAGGATAAAGAGGTCAACCCTCTCTTGATATTGGAGGATTGTATCTCCCTTTTGGAGGTTTATCCCTACATTTATATTTATAAGATGTATCTACCTTTGGAAGTCATTACTTCCTTTGAACAATAGTACATGATTACTTCTTATATACCGTGCATGGTGTATTAGTGTATCTCTTATACTATTCTTCATTGTTTATTGGATATTATTCATTGTTGATTGGATATAAATTGAATACATGATCTGATTGAAGTACAAGTTCAAAAATACTAATTGCACTAAATATTGATTCAACCCCCTCTCAATGTTTCCAACATTTGGTATCAAAGTGGGTTTCCTTCAAAATAGTTTAACCATTGGAAGGAAAATCATGAGCAGAGATGGATGACCATGAGAACATTCCAAATGGGATTCAATGATTTGATGGAAGAAATTATGCATACTAGAGTGATATAGTGCAAACTTACCTAACAAATTTGGGAGTAGACATTTGGTACTCAGTTGTAAATGGCTATGTAATCCCAAAGATTGTTCCAATCAATCCAAATGAGAAGAAACTTATGAGTTGTAATTCGAAATCTAGACATGTTATTCTAGGATCATTGGAACCAAACATTGCTAGCAAAGTGATGGGATGTATCACTTCTAAATAGGTATGGGAAAAACTCAAGAGTATCTATGAAGGCGATCCAAAAGTTAATAAGGTTAAGCTTCAATGACATAGAGCAGAATTTTAAAATTTGAAGATGGATGAAAAGGAAGATATTGCAACCTATTTGCTCAGAGTTGATGAATTTGTTAATTCTATCAGGGGATAAGGTGAGGATCTCAATGAATCCTTGGTTGTACAAAAAGTGTTGAGATCACTTCTCTTGAAGTATGACGCTAAGGTCTCTACCATTGAAGAAACTAGGGACTTGACCAAAATGACAATGGATGAATTACATGGGTATCTTATAGCATATGAAACAAGAACATGTATAGAAAGTGACCAGCCAAACAATGAAGCATCCTTTAATGCCA
This sequence comes from Picea sitchensis, assembly GCA_010110895.2. Taxonomy (NCBI): domain Eukaryota; kingdom Viridiplantae; phylum Streptophyta; class Pinopsida; order Pinales; family Pinaceae; genus Picea; species Picea sitchensis. The sequence goes on along the minus strand of SNQJ01S0147015.1, from coordinate 7,820 downwards.
TAAAGAAGAAAAAATACAAGGATAACGACCTTTGATGAAGAAATAACAAATTTTGTAAGAAGGCTCCAGAAGGGAACCAACATATAGAAAGGTAAGTCTCCTCTCAAATGCTTTAACTATGGTAGAATATGACATATTGTTGAAAGATGCTACTATAAAAGGAAAATTCTCAACAATAAAAATAACTCCTACTCCAAGGATGATGACATCTCCTCATATGAGAGTGATGAAGAAGATAATGATGGAGGAGAAGTCCTCTTCATAACCCAAGAAACCAAGGATGATGATCACAAGAGTTATAAAAAAGAATAAATCATTTCTGAAGAAGATTCAGATGAAGAAACCAACTTTGATTCCTTTTGGGGATACAAGGACAACATAGAGAGTGAACAAGAAGATGAGAATATTGAAAAGTTGAAGCATGTTGAAATTGAAAATATCAAGCTTAGAAACACAAACAGAATACTAAAAATTGAATTGAGTAGTTGTGAAGAAGATAATAACAAGCTTGAAAATACCATTGATAGTTTGAAGGAACAATTAGAAGATTATGAGAAATTGAAAGAAGAATTGGATCACACAAAAGGGGAGCTAGTGTTGACAATAGAAAAGTTGAATAAGTTAGAAAAAATCATTGAAAAATTAGATGAGATCCTTAGCAGTCAAAGATATCCAAATGACAAGACAGGACTAGGATACAATGACAGTTTGAAGACAACAAAACAAGAGAAGGAAGATGAAAAGGATGAAACCAACACTCCAGGGCAAGTTGAACATGACGATAGAAGACCAGAATTCAGAAGGAATGAGACATCAATAATATCCTCTCCCATTAGGTATGAAAGGAATAATTATGAAGGAAACTATAGAAGAATAGATCATGAACCCATATGGACCACACCACAAAGAAGATCACTTACTCCCAGGTATCAAAATTTCTTTCTTGGACATTGTTATACTTGTGGAAATTTTGGAAACAAGGCAATCAATTGTAGAATCAATGAAATGAATAACTACGCAAGATACATGAATGCTACAAATAGTAGATATGGAAATGTTCGTAGACCTATCAACATAAATTATAATCGATTTGACCCATTAATGGATAAAAATATTGTATGCTACAAGTGCAATAATAGTTTTCACAAAACATGATATTGCAGAGAGATGAAGGAAGATAATCCTATGCCAAATGTCCCTGTACCAACTAGAACATCGAAAAGGAAAGAAATTCTAGAAAATGAAAACTTCTGAATAGCATTGGTTGTTGAAGAATGAAAAGAAAAAAATGAATGGTTCATAGATAGTGGGTACTAATCTCATATGACCAGAGATCAAAGCAAATTTTCCAGCTTGAAGAAAAAAGGTGGAAATGTTGCATTTGGAGATGTCTCATCTACCAAAATACTTGGAAAAGGAACTGTAAATATTGGAAGTGAAAATGTAAAAGAAGGAAAAAGTCTTATTGGTTGAATATCTGAAGCATAATCTCCTTAGTGTCATAAATGATACAATCTTATGTTTGACTCCCGAAGATGTAAAATCATAGAAAAGAACTCGGGAATATTGGTTGCAACCGCAACACAAAGACCAAACAACATATACATCCTAGACATGAAGAAGAGAGAGAAGACAAAATCCACACAAAAGGATTCCATGGAAGAAAAAGTACCAAAGAAAAAAAAGAAAGATGAAGTAATTTTGAGTGCCACATGTTCAGGGGGAGCAGCCCCAAAGAAGAAGATCACCTTATTCCATTGAAATCAGGGGGAGAAACCACACCCTTTTCCATTGATGTCAAAGGGGGAGAGAAATTGGGAGCATGATTACAGGGGGAGCATGATTGTTTCCATCAACGACAAAGGGGGATATTGTTGGAAGATTGGTTGTTTTCATTGATGTCAACCCTAGTCATTGGTTGTAGTCATTGATGTCAACCCTAACCATTGGATTTTGGACCCCACAATTGATCGAAGTACATAGACATGAAGGAAATTACACATGTATATACAAAACCCATGCATGGATAATATAAGTCATTCCACTTCTGGTGGTATGTGGCATGTCATTTGGATCCTTACGATTGAGGAGAAATGAATTTTTGAAGATGAAAATGTGAATTGAAGCAAAAACTACATGTTGGCCCTAATGTTAAAAGGCAGTGACATAAAAGGTATAAATATATCGCATTATACCTTCATTTTTTAATACACACAAGTTTATTAATGAGCAAGGAGATCTAAGTCAATTTTCTAAGAAAATCTAAAGTAAAGAAGGCCAAATTTCAAGGGAGGATGAAGTCTTTTGGTGACGTGTTCTAAGGTATGTTATTTACAAGTCATATTACCATTTGTTCTATAGAATTGTTTCTAGAATGATTCATATGGTGAAATTCAGAGGATATTGAAAAGACATATCTATATACCCATGGTAAAAATTTCAGCTCTTGATTCACTATAATTTTGGAGATACACTCTGTGGAAGATAGGGTTTTTGACTAGTCCTGAAGCTAGTCATAAACAAGTGTTCCAGGTACAAAAATAATAACGTCTTCATAGAAAATCCAAATTAAGTGAGACAAATTTCATTGGAAATATTACGGGCTCTATTTTTGAGATTCCTAATTTGAGAATCTGATGTGAAATATTGAGTGTAGGGCATGTTGTACAAGTTTTCTTTCCTGATAAAACCATAATTGAATAAGGTATACCATTTTCTCTATAACTCCTTTTTTGGGAGGATTCAAGGAGTGAAAGTTGGAGGAGTTTCAGAGAATACATTGAGTAATATCAACTATAGGATAAGAGTATTCCAAGAATTCAAGAATTGCAGAAGTTGAAGAATTCTCAGGGAACATTACTAGGTTCTATGTGATGGTTGGTTGATGGTGATAATTTAATGTAAAGGTTTCTTATCTCTCATCTATTCTTGGGTGGAAAGAAGGGGCAAGGATAGAGAGGTGAACCATCTCTTGATCTTGGAGGATTGTATCTTCCTTTGTAGGTTTATCCCTCCCTTTATATTTGGAAGTTGTAGCTACCTTTGGAATTCATTACTTCCTTTGAACAATAATACATGATTACTTCTTATATACTATGAATGGTGTATTTGTGTATCTCTTATACTATTCTTCATTGTTTATTGGATATTCTTCATTGCCAATTGGATATAAATTGAATACATGATCCGATTGAAGTACAACTTCAAAAATACTAATTTCTCTAAACACTGATTCACCCCCCTCTTAGTATTTCCAATAGAAGTATGGTAAGAGGTGTTGTACGACCATTAAGCTAGGGGTAATTGTTTTCCCTAAAGTTTTCACTAGATTGTTATAGAGCAAATCTAGGGCACCTCAGTTATTGCATTAATTGTTTTGGTTTGAATTATGAATCAAGTGCTTTGTATAGGTTGGGATAGGTTGAAATTTTATGGATCTGGTCACACACTTTCAATCAAATTATCAACAAAAATTCACGTAGTCAAGGGAATTCACACTGATAGGTCAGATAAATAAACAATTGAATGTAGAAGAAAATATATAGGAAACATAGAGCATAATCTAACAACCTATTCACTTGTATTAATTATAGTTTAAAGTTCAAAATGATATTTTAAAACCTGAAACAAGTACTTGAATGCAAATCCTCAAAACAAGTAATTTAACTGTAAATAATTCACTGGAATTATAGCTGAACCAAGGAGAAATCAATGCTTTGCATAAATTTCAATTGCATTCAAATAAGAGAGAAAAAGATGAAATGCATAGATAAACATTCTGACCATAAGGATGTTTGATTCATTGAGTATAAAATCTTGCAGGCTTTAAGCTCTTTACAATTTTTCGTACCTTACCCTTATGTTTAATCCAAAAAAGATGAACCCTTTCTTTCCCTTTTGATCCTCCTTTTATAGATAAGGAGTACATACAACATCATATATTAGATCCTAAAACATAGGTTCATTTATGACCATATATTTGATATTCCCAGATTTAATACAACATTTTAACTACTTACATTGAATAATGAAAACTAGACTGCTAATTTCGAGGTCAAGATCCTCTTTATGTGGATCATATCTTTGAATTCTAAAAAATAGTCTAAGATCCATAATTAAATGTAAGCTAGAATAACAACTTGGAGAAAAATATGTAGGGGAGAATCTTCAACTTGATTTGGTCTTCATGCTTCATGATATTTGAATTTTTCACAAAAAGAGGTCTTCAGATACTTGTAGTACTTTAACAATTTCCAAAACAGGGGAGCTACAAAAAGAACAACCTTTGTGTAGCGCGAATCAAAACTGATGAAACCTACAAAAAAAATATTCAGACTTAATTCATCCTTGGACAAGGGTTTGGTGTTTATGTTTCTCCTGTCCCATTCCAATACAACTCAATGTTTTTCTTCCTGATTCTCTTAGAAAACTTGCAAAGATTGTTGTGTTTTTCTATCAAAATTTTCAACTTTTTTTGTAGCCTGGAGTTCTATTTTTCTAGTTGTTTATTTTGTTCTCCGAGACACTTAATGATTATTTTTTATTTTCTATATCTCTTCCTCTTTTATGATTCCCATGTTTCATCCTTTATTGTCCATGGATGTTCTTCAATTGTTGGTTCATTGAGATCAATATACAACCTGTGACTCTTGGGTGCAGTTTAAGATATCTCAACATCTATAGATGGCATATCCATAATGTTTTCTTATACTGGTACATGTGAAGGAGATGATGGCTTCTTAGCACTGGTTTCTGGTAATTCAAACATTAAAGGGATGTGGCTCTATTTCTTCTCTGATTCATCATTTTTCTTTGGAATTTCAATTCCTAGATAACTCTTTGTCTTTTTGAACTAGCAACTCTGGTTTTCTTCATAAGCATGCCATTGAGTGTTTTTATGATATTTTCTTTCTTACCTGTTTTAGTTGGAATACCCTCAGGAGTATCATCATCAATGATGATTGGCTCATCATTCTTCAAGGATAGATCAAAAATGGCCTTTTCATTTAGCCTAGATTTGTTTGTAGGCCGAGTTGTAAGTTTTATTGATGTGCCTACTAGTTTCTTTCCTTTATCTTTTTGCTTAGATATTTTGTTACTTTTCCTACTTTGCTTTATACTTGATGGTTTCTCAATTTCCATAACTGTAATTTCTTTTACAGGTTCAATTGTAGCTTGTCTAGGAGATGATTTTGACTCTCATGTATCTTTCTTGATTCTTTTCCTTATATATACATTCTTATATTCACAATAACTATGTTTCTCTGTCGTAGATATCATCCCATGTTTTGATGTATCTCCTTCATGCAAGATCAACTTCTTTCTCATTGACCTAGTTTCTCTTGTGGCAGATGGAACCTTTACTTCTACGATTTCATGACTATTTGTTAAGCTATTGTCTTCCTTAGGAACTGATCCAGATGGATATTGGTGGCCACCCACCTATACCAACTAGATCCTCGTGTCTGTTTTTGTTCAACACGTCTTTCTGTACTTCTTTATAATTGTGATTTCTACACTTTTGGGGATGTCTAAAGCCTCACACATTCTCTAAGTGGATACAGGTGGCCTCTCGCCTAATCCAACTGACCTATTTCGTATGTTTTCATGTCAAAACATCTTGTTGTAATTTCAGGGATGTTTTGGGGCCCTAAACATTGTTTTTTTGGCTCGCCATAGTTAGAATATAGACAGAGTCAGAGTCTGACGACAAAATGTGTATTTCTATGAAATACCTTTCCAACAGGCTATCACGCGCCTAAAACAGAGGTCGTATGCAAAAGTTACGACCCTATGAAGTTGAGGTACCAAATTACACCAACTTACCCATAGGGCCCACATGACTTTTGGTGTTTCACCTTCTAGGGTTAGGTTTTTGGATTTCTAGGGTTTTGGCATTCATGAGTGATATGAAAAGGGCCTATGGAGCCTCATTGTAATCCATTCTCTCAGACGAATGCACATAGTAGCCACATATCTTCTCAGAGATAACTACCACCATTCGAGCAAGTTTTAGTTCTGCAGTTTTACAATTTCAACCTATTTCATTATTTAATAGAAGATATTGTTCATTGAATATTTGTGTTATTATTCCTATCTCTTTGTTTATGGTATTCAATCTATAATCAGTTCGTTCCACTCCTAAATCTGGATCAGTGGTATCAGAGTGGTCTTCTCTTCATTTATTTTTCTTCGTGCATGTCCCCGACAAGGTCTGGGTACAAGAAGTTGGGACTCGAACCAATCGAGCGATTACCATATCGACTGCGATGAGCCCAACAAAAACCCATGGGAGACGAAAAGAAATATGATGGAGCAGGAGATCCTATTAAAATGTTTCTCGAGGAATCCCTTGTGTGACAAAGGAACGAAATGATGGACAAATTCACGCAAATCCTTCGATGGTTTCCCACGAGAGAAGCATCCTCATTAGGCAACCATGCAACCCTCTTGTGTCACGGTTTCCAAAGATGATGGAGTCTCTATTGTAAGTGGTGTGGAGCGTGCAAAAATCCACTCGTAAAAAATCTTCTCAACTTCCCTTTCCTTGTCTTCAACAAACTTGAGAGCAAGGTCCCTATCCATGAACAACTGCAAGTAATTTGATTTCATTTGCTCTAGTGCTTCTTTGATTATGCACAATTTCACACTAGTGACTCCACTTGCAACTCCTTTTTATCTCTCCTCCATTTGGGTTTTCCACATAAGACCTTCAATGAACTTATGAGAACCATCTGCCCTCGTACAAAATTGTACAATTTTCTCCTCTGTGACCAATAATTGATCCTTTAAATCAAGCAATTCTAAGGGACTTCCTTCAATTTTTTCCAAGTGGTATGGGTTGTCGCACAATAGAGTCTCTGATTTATTTTCATCTATAAGAATACTAACTCCATCAACAACAACTGACTCACTAGGCGATGCCATGCAATCTTTACTTACCGTACATTGACCTATCAAATGATGGGACTCATGTGTACTATCACCGCCAAATTAGTCTCTCCTTTTTCATTCTCCATGCATGGCTCATAAGAAGATGGATCCATATCCCACGACAATTTTTCAAATACTCAGTCTTCGTCATATTTAGGTAAAATCATGCCTGCATCGTCATAAGTATCATAAATAGGATAAGGTGTTGAATCCTCTTCATACTTAGGTGCTTGCACACCCGCATCCTCATAAATAGGACAAGATGTTGAAGCCTCACCCCAAACCACATTGTCAGTCCGTTGGAATAAAATTGTATCAGCGCTATATTCTTCCTTGTCTTCCTAAATCTCCTTTTCATAATGAAACCACAAACCCACTTAGGTTGGCAATATTGAGGCTTTGATACCACTATAATGTCCCTAGCTAAGATTGTCACAAAATCCCTTACTATTGTAGCAATTTTTTTTGTTTTTCTAAGTGATAACTTTTGTCAAACACATTGTCATTTCCCTAAAATTTCAATAGGATCCCATGTTTATTGTTGTTAGCATATGGGTTTGTTGACTGTGTTATTTCTTGAAGGTTTTGTCAATGTAAAAACATATATTGGTATCAAATAACTATGCCTCAAGCGATTATTTCTTAATAGTAACAATGTTGTAGAAATACTCTAAACAATAACAACAATACTTCTCAAAACACATAGTTGTTTTTATTAATAATGTGTTGACCTGATTACATAAATGAGTATACAATACAGTTCAGATCTCGCTTCCTATGTTTAAGCAACTTCAACACACCATAATTTGACCTTTGTCCACAGGGAGTTATTTCTAGCACATAGAATGTAGCCCCAACATATATATCAGTCTCCAATGGCCCAAAAT